>CAUYON010033065.1:0-14702 GCA_963573935.1 Arctocebus calabarensis | reverse complement strand
CCAAAATATAGAAAAAGTAGGAATACTACCCAATACATTCTATGAAGCAAACATCACCTTGATCCCTAAACGAGGGAAAGACCCAACAAGAAAAGAAAATGATAGACCAATATCACTAATGAATATTGATGCAAAAATATTCAACAAGATCCTAGCAAACAGAATCCAGCAGCACATCAAACAAATTATACACCATGACCAAGTGGGCTTTATCCCAGTGTCTCAAGGCTGGTTCAATATACGTAAATATATAAATGTAATTCAGCAAATAAACAAATTAAAAAATAAAGACCATATGATTCTCTCAATTGATGCAGAAAAAGCTTTTGACAATATCCAGCATCCCTTCATGATTAGAACACTTAAAAAACTGGTATAGAAGTGACATTTCTTAAACTAATAGAGGCCATCTACAGCAACCCCCCAGCCAATATCGTATTGAATGGAGTTAAATTGAAGTCATTTCCGCTTAGATCAGGAATCAAGCAAGGTTGCCCATTATCTCTTCTGCTCTTCAACATTGTAATGGAAGTTTCAGCCATGGCAATTAGGGAAGAAAAGGCGATCAAGGGTATCCACATAGGATCAGAAGAGATCAAACTTTCACTCTTCGCAGATGATATAATTGTATATCGGGAAAACACCAGAGATTCTACTACAAAGCTTTTAAAAGTGATCAAGGAATACAGCAGTGTCTCAGGCTACAAAATCAACACCCATATATCTGTAGCCTTTATATACACCAACAATGGCCAAGCCAAGAAAACAGTCAAGGACTCTATTCCTTTCACAGTAGTACAAAAGAAGATGAAACATTTGGGAGTTTACCTAAAAAAGGATGTGAAAGATCTTTATAAAGAGAACTATAAAACTTTAAGAAAAGAAATAGCTGAAAATGTTAACAAATGGAAAGACATACCGTGCTCATGGCTGGAAAGAATCAATATTGTTAAAATGTCTATACTACCCAAAGCAATATATAATTTTAATGCAATTTCTATCAATGCTCCATTGTCATATTTTAAAGATCTTGAAAAAATAATACTTTGTTTTATATGGAATCAGAAAAAAACTTGAATAGCCAAGACATTACTCAGAAATAAAAACAAAGCAGGAGTAATCATGCTACCAGACGTGAGACTCTACTATAAATTGATAGTGATCAAAACAGCATGGTACTGGCACAAAAACAGAGAGGTAGATGTTCGGAACAGAATAGAGAACCAAGAGATTAATCCAGTTACTTACCGTTACATGATCTTTGACAAGCCAGCTAAAAACATTCAGTGGGGAAAAGACTCTCTATTTAACAAATGATGCTGGGTGAACTGGCTAGCGACCTGTAAGAGGCAGAAACTGAACCCACACCTCTCACCATTAACTCAGATAGACTCTCACTGGATTAAAGACTTAAGAGATGAAACTACAAAAATTCTAGAAGAAAGTGCAGGGAAAACTCTTGAATTAACGGCTTGGGAATATTTTATGAGGAGGACTCCCCAGGCAATTGAGGCAGTATCAAAGATACACTACTGGAACCTGATCAAATTAAAAAGCTTCTGTACAGTCAAGAACATAGTAAGTTTAGCAAGCAGACAGCCATCAGAATGGGAGAAAATATTTGCAGGTTTTGCCTCCAACAAAGGTTTAATAACCAGAATCCACAGAGTACTCAAATGTATTAGCAAGAAAAGAACAAGTGATTCCATCTCAGGATGGGCAAAAGACTTGAAGAGAGAGTTCTCTAAAGAAGACAGGCACACAGCTTACAGACACATGAAAAAATGCTCACCATCCTTAATCATCAGAGAAATGCAAATCAAAACTACTTTGAAATATCACCTAACTCCAGTAAGATTAGCCCACATAACAAAATCCCAAAACCAGAGATGTTGGCATGGGTGTGGAGAAAAGGGAACACTTCTACACTGCTGGCGGGAATGCACACTAATATGTTCCTTTTTGAAGGATGTTTGGAGAATACTTAGAGATCTAAAAATTGACCTGCCATTTGATCCTATAATTCCTTTACTAGGTATGTACCCAGAAGACCAAAAATCACATTATAACAAAGACATCTGTACCAGAATGTTCATTGCAGCCCAATTCATAATTGCTAAATCATGGAGGAAACCTAAGTGCCCATCAATCCACAAGTGGATTAATAAATTGTGGTACATGTATACCATGGAATATTACGCAGCTTTAAAGAAAGATGGAGACTTTACCTCTTTAATGTTTACATGGATGGAGCTGGAACACATTCTTCTTAGCAAAGTATCTCAAGAATGGAATAAAAAGTATCCAATGTACTCAGCCCTACTATGAAGCTAACTTATAGCTGTCGTATGAAGGGTGTAACCCAACTATAACACAATAATATGGGGAAAGGGGCAAGGGTAGCGATGGGAGGGGGGAGGTTGGGGTGGAGGGAAGGTAATTTGTGGAACCACACCTACGGTGCATCTTAGAAGGGTACAGGTGAACCTTACTAAATGCAGAATACAAATGTCTTCGTATAATAACTGAGAAAATGCCAGGAAGGCTATGTTAATAAGTTTGATGAAAATAGTTAAGATTGTATATGAAACCAGCACATTGTACCCCTTGATTGCACTATTGCACACAGCTATGATTTAATAATAAAGACAATTAAAAAAAAAAAAGAATGTGACCTTATTTAGTGATAAGGTTGTTGCAGGTATAATTAGTTAAAATGAGGTCATAAGGGTGGGCCCTGATTCAATAGGACTGGTGTCCTTATAAAAAGTGGAAATCAGGACACAGACACAAATAGAGGGAAGATGACATAAAGGGACACAGGGAGAAGATGCCATCTACAAGTCCAGGAGAAAGGCTTAAAGTACAGCCTGTCCTCATAGCCCTCAGAAGGAATTGAAGCTGCTGACACTTTGATCTTGGACTTCTAGCTTCCAGAATTGGGAGTAGATATATTTCTGTTGTTGAAATCATCCTTTTTTCTTTTTTTTTTTTTTTTACTTTGTTGTGGCGGTTATAGCAGACTCACACAGGAGCCTGCTGAGCAAGATGTGTATGTGCTGAGATGGTGCTGAGCAGTCCAGATAGTAATTCCTGTCCCATGGAGGGATAAATTAACAGGATTTATAAGATGAACATAAAGGAAATTAAATCACATTATCAAATTTAAATAATGATATAATAGGAGACTTTACAAGGCAGTGTATAATAATAATACAAGTCTAGGAAAATAGAGGAATATTTCTCATAGATATATTATTTATTCCAATATAATCTTCTCGATACACCTTAATTAGAATTTTCTCAAACTTGATTAAATTCCACTCAATGGAATTCCATTCCATTTCTCAATGCCTTGATTAAATTCCAGGCATTGTGTCAGCTGCTGAGGAGAGGCCAGAATGATCTATTTTGTTATGCGCTCAGGCAGCTAATGATCTAAAACATCTCGAAATAAGTAGAAGGCTAATAATCACTTCTCTGAACAGACTCTGTATTAGTTTTTTATTGCTATGACAAATCATCAGAGATAGAGTGTCTTAAAATGACACAAATATATAATCTTCATTAAGGTGTAGGCAGGGTTGTGCTTGCTTTTTCCAGCTTCCAGGCCCCTGCTATCTTCTTTGGCTCAGGGTCTCATCTCCTCAACCTCTGTTTTTGTGGTCACATCTCCTTCTCTGACTGAGCTGTCTGCCTCCATCTTCCCCAGTTAAGGACCTTGTAAATAACATTGGGCCGGCCCAGGTGCTCAAGGATAAGCTCCCATTTCAAGATCTTTAACTTAATCACATCTTCAAAGTCCCTTTTGCTATGTAAAGTAACGTTTTGGCAAGTTGCAAGGATTGGGACATAAGACATCTTTGGGAGTGGTGAACAGCATTCTACCAACTGCAGACCCCTAACATGCTTACTGTAAAGGGAACCACAATACGAGGCTATAGGCTAGTGTTTGGTCAGGATCCTTTCAGTAACGGGTATGAGTAATCTTTGTTTTTTTGAACCAAAAAATATGAAACTTGCCATTTTCTCACAGATCAAACTATTTCATTAGATTACAATTCTGCCTTTGGACAGCAGCATCAAGGATGGCTTTTGAGTAAATGGGGAGGTTTTCCAATTGAAATAAAATGGAAACTAGCATTTAACTTCTATGTAAGTAACATTAGGAAGTTTAGGACTTCCCTGTCTAATACCAAATTTGACTCATTAGCCTTGTAAGTCCAAGTCTAAAAGTGATACGCTTTGGTAACTGAATGCTGGGTAGGAATAAGCCCAGATGAAGACCCTGAGAAAGAATGTCCAACTTCCTAACACAGGGATGATGAACCTTCTCATGTTGGAAGCCTCATTATAATTCAGCTATAATAAAGAAATTTTAACTATATAAATTTAAAAATATACATTATTTTGTGAAAATCTAACTACCATTTACTTAATTTCAAAAATGAAAACTACTTATTAATTTTAAAGTTAACTAACCTTTTTTCAGAATATTACAGGGATACAAATGTTTTGGTTATAAAAATGTTTGCTTTTCTACTGCTGGAATCAAAGTTGTGATCATGCCCATCACACAGATAGTGTAACCTTTCAATGATTTTGTTGTGTCTGCTTTTTCTTGGAAGGCATTTGAATATTTGGTTATAGCAATTGGTATCAGTCATTTGTGACCTTAAGGGCATCTTGATTTGGGTTAGATAGGAGAATGAAGATTTGTATCAATAAGTGGTTGAAAAGCAAGAAAGGATTTTTGTGGCATGTTGCTGAAGGCATGGGTATTCTACTGCAGTTTTCATATTTCAATTGGATATTTCTTAGCATCAAACAATGACTTTAAAATGTCACCTGCAGAGAGCTCAATCAATTCCCTCTGTAGTTCTTTCAGGGCCTTAATGATATCAACTAGGTGAGGCTGCAATGCTAATTTGAGTGTGATATCATGATTCTCAAAATCAGGGACCCTTTAGTTGTATTCTGCAATTAATAGGTCTATAATTGCTGTGTAGTCTTCATATAATTTGCATATGTCAGCCTGCTCATCAATGATCTTTTCTAACTGGGGAAAATGTTCATCTCAAATTACCTTTTGAATAAGTATTTTGAAAAAAGATAGCTTTCTTTGGAAGGATTGGAGGGTTTTTTTTTTGCCACATATCATGTGTAGACTCAGTTTTTCCTTGCAAGTAAATATTCAAGTTGTTTTGACAACATGATGATTTGACATGATGTCACACAGAAATGCTGCATTCCTATAGAAATCTTTTTTCAATAATACACATTGCTGATTCTGTTCTTAAAAAAATTTAAATATCTGTTCTCACAGAGATAAATTTTTGGCTGACACTTGTTCCTACAATAACCAACATACTTTAGAATGATACAGAAAATTAATGATGACTAACTACCTCATTGTTCAACTTTAGCATGTTCTGAAACTGACTTTGCCTCATTGTTTTTTCATGAATATGGTTAACAATCCTTATAACTTGTTGTGAGATGTCACTTAAAATAGTAGCTTTAGCACAGAGATTTTGCTGATGCCAGATACAATGAAAATAAATGAGAGCATCTGAATCTGGACTTTTTATCTGTGTAGTAAACCCTTCATGTTTTCCTGTCATGGAAGATGCACCATTTGTACACCCCTTAAATTTATCCAATTCAGTCCAACTTCAAAACCTTTATCTTGAAAGTTGCTGAAGATATTTGTTCCCATGTTCTATTTGCAAGAGTGCCCCAAATGAGTAATTCTTCATACCAAAGAAAATCTGTTATGACCCAGATGAAGTATAAAACCTGTGCTGGGGGCAGAACACAATTACAAGAGTGACTTTACCTAACAAATGCAATCTTGTAGCCTAATTCTTTGCATCCTCATGAATCCCAAATAAGAAAAATAAATAAAATTTAAAAGTAAAAACAAAAACAAAAACAAAAACCTGTGCTGAGTCTGTAGTTTTAGCTGATTCATCCAAAGTGTTTGAATAATATATATTTACTTTTTTTTTTTTTTTGAGACAGAGCCTCAAGCTGTCATCCTAGATAGAGTGCTGCGGCATCACAGCTCACAGCAACCTCCAATTCCTGGGCTCAAGCGAGTCTCTTGCCTCTGCCTCCCAAGTAGCTGGGACTACTGGCACCCGCCGTTTGGCGGGCCCGGGCTGGATTCAAACCGCCATCACAGGTGTACGTGGCTGGTGCCTTAGCCGCTTAAGCCACAGGTGCCAAGCCTATATTTACTTTTTGAAGTATTACATGAAGTTGTTCTGTTGAGTTGAAGGCTGCTAATTCATGTTGGTGATCAATTACAGTGCTCCTTGAAAGAGGCAGGTGTTTGCACTTTGAAACGTTACTGTAGTGTAAAAGCAGCCTACAACTTTGACAATGCACTTTTTTTTTTTTTTTACAATTTCTACATCACTATATGGCTTCCCTTTTATAAGTTGCTTCAGTGGCATCATTTCCAGGTCTTGTTGCTGCTTGAAAGAATTGTCTTTGCTTTCCATCTTTTGATTTCTGTAATACAATCGTTCATGCCTCTCCTTCCAATTTAAAATACTTGTGGTCTTTATGAGTTTAATGATGATGAGTATTAAATTTCTTTAATGTTGATAATGCAGTATTGCAAAGCAAGCAAATCATCTTATCTTTAGCAGAAACGAGATAATATTGCAATTCCTAACTCATTACAAAATCTATTTTCTTCCTTCAGCATTCTCTTGGTCTTCTTTGATATGATAGACTTTTAAGAGACTGAATTAAAAAATACTGTTGAGCTATGCAATTATTCACAAATTCCACTTCAAAAAGAAACACAGTGCACCACTGTCAAAACCTGATAACACACTGGTATACTCAATCCCCATAAACTCTAGCCAAACAGCATCATGTAGTAGTGGTGCCAGTCAGATGGGGGACGCTAGAGCTAAATAAGGAGCACAGCAGCCAACAATTTAGCCCTTATGGCATACTAATGTTCCTTTTTTTTTTTTTTTACCACTCTGAATTTATTTATTTATTTTTAAATTTTTATTAAATCATAATTGTGTACATTGGTGCAATCATAGGGCACAATGTGCTGACTTTATATACAATCTGAAATATTTTTATTGAACTATTTAACATAGCCTTCATGGCCTTTTAATCGCTATATGAAGACATTTATATTCTACATTTAGTAATTTTCACTTGTACCCTTGTAAGATGCACTGAAATAAAGCTTTTTTAAAAAAAATCTGGAGGTGCATATTTTATGTGGAACCCAGGCTGCTGTGATCTTTTACTCCTCCATATGTAACTTCTATTTCCAAGGTAGCATCATGGTGCAAGGTAATATCCCTATTCTAGGTAGCTCTAAATATAACGGAGATAAAGAGATAACAAAATATGCATGTCCTTTCTATGAGGAACTTTCAGAAAGTTCCATATGGTACTTATGCCTCCATCTCATTGGACAGAATAAATTACGTGACCTATGTGCAAGGAAGGCTGGGAAATGTAGTCTGTTAGCTCAGTGGCCAGGTGTTCAGCTAAAATAATAGTCTGCTTTTAAAAAGCAAACAGTGGATATTATAAGGTAGCCAGTAGTCTCTGCCATGCCTTTCAGACCCAGGTCCCATGTGCTAGATTTGAGGACAAGAAGTGTCAGTGTGTGAGAATTGAAAAAGCTAGTCATTATAATATCCAGGAGCTGACTCTACCACTTCCAGCTGTGTGACTTTGAGCAATTTACTATTTATTTATTTATTTAAGACAAGAGTGTTACTCTGTCACCCTGGGTAGTGTGCTGTGGCATCATCATAGCTTGCATCAACTTTAAACTCTTGGGTTTGAGTGATTCTCTTGCCTCAGCCTCCCAAGTACCTGGGATTACAGGCACCCACCACTACTCCCAACTAGTTTTTCTATTTCAGTAGAGGCAGGGTCTCACTCTTGCTCAGGCTGGTCTCGAACACCTGATCTCAAGTGATCTACCCTGCCATGGCCTTCTAGGGTGCTAGTGTATGCCCAGCAACCTTGACTAATTTACTTATCCTCTTTTAGATGTAGATTCTTTACCCATCGGGAGAATAAAGGCAGTATCTAATGTTTAGTGTTTCCTGATGATTAAGAAGTAATATTATAAGAAATATAATATCAGGGGAGGAGCAAGATGTCAGGCAAGTAACAACTTCCTTGCAACTGAGCATGATGAGACTGGGGAGAGAAGACTCCAGGCATCTCTGGCTGGTGGAATCTGCCCAGAAACATCCCTTTGGAGACACAGGGAGTCAGCAAGAGACTTCTGGACCCCATGAGGAGGACAAAAGCTGTGGAGAACTGGCAAGTGGTTGTGTGTGTTCATTTGATCTAATCCCACCGGCAGCTGTAAATATAACAGCAGTGAGATTACAAACTGGAAAGGCGTTACCTATAAGCTGTTTCATTTTTTTTTTTTTTTTTGGACTTGGCACTTGGTTGAACTACCTTGGGAGAACTTGGGTAAGAGTGCAGAGAACTTTAAGCATTGTCTAAGGACCCAGACTGAGCCACTGAGCCAGACAGAGCTAATGTGTTTGGCTATGAGCCTCATGGAGCCATTGTGGGAAAACTGCCCCAGTAAGCTCCACCCTCAGGTTTGCAGAGCAAGTATCAGGCAGGAGACCTTAGGCAAGTAATCTAGTGACTGAGCAGCCTAAAGGCGGGGACTGAGATGGCTTACAGTCTTAGCCCTCAGAGGTATAGAGTGAGACCAGTTTTGGCACACTGAGTAAGTGGACAGCCACTTCAGGAGTGATCCCAGTGACAAGTGCTTTCCTGGGAAAGCTTCTGCTTAGCCAAGGTTAGCAGTTTAAATTGCCTTTTAAATGGGCTGAGGAGAGATTTAGGCTCTCCATCCTGTGGGGTTTGAAAAATCAGCAGAGGCCTCCAGTCTCCATCTCATATAGCCGTATCAGCATTGTGATTAACATCTCCTATCCCAGAAGATCACCTGTAGCCCAGACAATATTCAGCAAGATATATATACTATTTTGTTTCTATTTTTTTTAAATTTCAACATTTTCCCTCTACATTTTTTCCCTTTTTTCTTTCTTCATTTTTCTAGTTTAAATATAATTATCCATTGTTGCCTTCTTTAATAATTAGAACTTCATATTTGCTAGTGTTTCTACCCCTAATTTGGTTTTTCCCTCAATTTTAGTCCATAAAGTTTTCTGTTTGCTTGTTTTGGTTTGATTTATAGCATTTTTGTCTTTCCTCTCTACTTGGTGGCGGTGGGGTACTATGTCCAAACAGGCTAGCAAACAGCTGCTGACCTCAAGGAAACCACCCAATCTGGCATCCTAAGAGGTAGGGGGTTTTTAAGGTTGGGTTAAAGTACATGACTGTATACCTATATTGCTCCTGTCCCCCTCTTTCTGTGCCTCTCTTCTTTTTGTCAATATTCCTTTTTACTCACCCCCTCTCCTTTCTCTTTTCTTTTTTTTTTCTTTTTTCCCTTCTTGTCCTTCAATCTTCTCATACTTGTGGTCCTGTACCAAAGGACTCATTGAAACCCTAGTCCAGAGGCATGGTAACTTAAAGAGCAAGAGGAAGTGAAAGGAAAATTAGGGCAAGGAAACGCATAAAAGAAAACACTCACGAAGAAGAATCAGCAGAAAAATCCTGGTAACATAAAAAACTAGTCCAGAGCAACTCCCCCAAGGGACTATGAGGTAGCTACTACACAGGATTCCACCTATAAAGAAATGTTAGAAATGACAGAAAGGGAATTTAGAATACAGATGCTGAAAACAATGAAGGAAATGATGGCAACAATGAAGAAAACTGCTGATAAAGTGGAAAATAACCAAAAGGAAATCCAAAAACAGAATCAAATAAGAGATGAATGATATGAAGAATATAGAAAGGATATAGCAGAGCTCAAGGAACTGAAGCAGTCAATTAGGGAACTTAAAGATGCAATAGAAAGCATCAACAACAGATTAGACCATGCAAAATAAAGAATCTCAGAGGTAGAAGACAAAGCTCTTGAGATAACTCAGATAGTTAAAGAGGCAGAAAAGAAGAGAGCAAAAGCAGAATGTTCACTGACAGAATTATGGGACTTTATGAAGCATTCAAACATATGAGTGATAGGCATCCCAGAAGGGGAAGAAGAATGCCCAGGAAGATGGAAACCATACTAGAGAATATTATAAATGAAAATTTCCCAAATATCACCAAAGATTCTGACACACTCCTTTCAGAGGGATATTGGAATCCAGGTCATGTCAACTCTAACTGAGCTCCTCCAAAACACATTGTGATGAACCTGTCCAAAGTCAGGACAAAAGAAAAGATTCTCAACCTGTCAGGAGTAAGCGCTAGTTGACCTACAGGGGCAAATTGATCAGGGTGACTGCAGACTTCTCTAATGAAACTTTTCAAGCAAGAAGACAATAGTCATCTACCTTTAATCTACTTAAACAGAATAATTTCCAGCCCAGAATTCTATATCCTGCTAAGCTAAGCTTTAAAATTGACAGAGAAACCAAATCATTTACTGATGTACAAACATTGAGGAAATTCACCACAACAGGACCAGCTCTGCAGGAAATACTTCAACCTATTCTACACACTGACCATCACAATGGATCAACTACAAAGTAAGAGACTCAGAAATTAAAAGACAGAACCTACCCTGCATAATGATGCAAAAGATAAAACTAAGCAATGGCCTCTCACAAAACAAGATGAATAGAACACTACTACACTTATCAATTATCTCAATAAATGTTAATGGCTTGAATTCCCCACTAAAGAGGCATAGATTTGCTGACTGTATTAAAAAACTCAAGCCATCCATTTTCTGTCTGCAAGAAACACACTTAGCTTCAAAAGACAAATTAAAATTCCAAGTTAACGGTTTGAAGACAATTTTTCAGGCAAACAGAATTCAGAAGAAAAGAGGTGTTGCAATCTTGTTTTCAAATATATGTGAAATATAATATTTAAAGCACCTAAAGTCAAAAAAGACAAAGGTGGTCACTTTATATTGGTCAAGGGAAAAATACAAGAAGGTGCTTCAATTCTAAATATTTACACACCGAACTTAAATGCTCTCAGATTCTTGAAACAGACTTTACTCAGTCTGAGCAGTATAATATCCTATAACACAATAACATGGGACTTTAATGCTCCTCTTACAGAACTGGAAAGATTCTCTAAACAGAAATTAAACAAAGATATAAGGGACTTAACTAAGACCCTAGAACGAGTGTGCTTGATAGACGCATATAGAGCACTCCATCCCCAAAATAAAGAATATACATTCTTCTCATTGCCCCATGGAACATTCTCCAAAATTGATCATATCCTTGGATGGAAAACAAACCTCAATAGAATCAAAAGAATTAAATTTTATCCTGTATCTTCTCAGACCACTAGGCACTAAAGGTGGAATTCAACTCCAACAAAAATGTTCAACCCCACACAAAGGCATGGAAATTAAACAACCTTCTATTGAATGACAGTTAGGTGCAGGAAGAAATAAAAGAGGAAATCATTAACTTCCTTGAGCATAACAACAATGAAGACACAAGCTACCAAAACCTGTGGGATACTGCAAAAGCAGTTCTAAGAGGAAAATGTATCACTGTAGATGCCTACATTCAAAAAACAGAAAGAGAGCACATCAATAGACTCACAAGCCATCTTATGGAATTGGAAAAAGAAGAACAATCTAAGCCTAAACCTAGAAGAAGAAAAGAAATATCCAAAATTAAATCAGAAATCAATGAAATTGAAAACAAAAGAATCATTCAGAAAATTAATGAAACAAGAACTTGGTTTTTTGAAAAAATAAATGAAGTAAACCTTTGGCCAGACTAACTAGAAATAGAAAAGTAAAATGTCTAGTAACCTCAATCAGAAATGATAAAGGGGAACTAACAACTGATGCCACAGAGATACAAGAGATTATCTCTGAATACTACCAGAAACTCTATTCCCAGAAATTTGACAACATGAAGAAAATGGATCAATATTTGGAATCACATCCTCTCCCAGGAAGAAATAGAGCTCCTCAATAGACCAATTTCAAGCACTGTGATGAAAGAAACAATAAAAAAGTCTTCCAACAAAAAAATGCCCTAGCCTAGATGGCTTCACACCAGAATTCTATCAAACCTTTAAGGAAGTGCTTATTCCCATACTGCAGAAATTATTCCAAAAAATTGAGGCAGAAGGAACTTCCCCAACATGTTCTACAAAGCAAACATCACCCTGATACCAAAACCAGGAAAAGACCCAACAAAAAAGGAGAATTTCAGACCAATTTCACTCATGAATATAGATACAAAAATTCTCAACAAAATCCTAGCCAATAGATTATAGCTTATAATTTAAAAAGTCATACATCATGATCAAGTAGGTTTCATCCCAGGGATACCAGGCTGGTTTAACATACGCAAGTCCATAAACGTTATCCACCATATTAATAAAAGCTAAAACAAAGACCGTATGATCCTCTCAATAGATGCAGAAAAATAATTCCATAAAATCAAGCATCCTTTTCTAATCAGCACACGGAAGAGTATAGGCACAGGTGGCACATTTCTTAAACTGATCAAAGCTATCTATGACAAACCCACAGCTAATATTTCACTGAATGGAGTAAAATCAAAAGCTTTTCCCCTTAGAACTGGAACCAGACAAGGTTGTCCTCTGTCACCTTTACTATTCAACATAGTGCTGGAAGTTCTAGCCAATACAATTAGGCAAGACAAGGAAATAAAGGATATCCAAATGAATCAGAAGAGGTCAAACTCTCTCTCTTTGCTGATGATATGATCTTATACTTAGAGAACCCCAAAGACTCAACCACAAGACTCCTGGAAGTCATAAAAAAAAAAAAAGTCTTAGGATATAAAATCAATGTCCACAATTCAGTAGCCTTTGTATACGGCAGCAACAGTCAAGATGAGAGACTAATTAAGGAAACAACTTCCTTCATCATGGCTTCAAAGAAAATGAAATACCTAGGAATATACCTAACAAAGGAGGTGAAGAAAATTATGAAATCCTAAGGAAGTAATAGCAAAGGATATAAACAAATGGAAGAACATACCATGCTCATGGCTGGGAAGAATCAACATTGTTAAAATATTTACACTTCCGGCTTGGTGCCTGTGGCTCAACGGGCTAAGGCGCCAGCCACGTACACCTGAGCTGGCGGGTTCGAAACCAGCCCCTGGACCCGCCAAGCAACAATGACGGCTGCAACCAAAAAATGGCCAGGCGTTGTGGTGGGTGCCTGTAGTCCCAGCTACTTGGGAGGCGGAGGTGGGAGACTCGCTTGAGCCCAGGAATTGGAGGTTGCTGTGAGCTGTGAAGCCACAGCACTCTATCCAGGGTGACAGCTTGAGGCTCTGTCTCAAAAAAAAAAATTAAAAATAAATAAAATAAAATAAAATATCTACACTTCCCAAAGCAATCTACCAATTCAATGCCATCCCTATTAAAATACCAACATCATACTTTCAAGACTTGGAAAAAATGATTCTGTGTTTTGCATGGAACCAGAAAAAACCCTGTATAGCTAAGCAGTTCTTAGTAACAAAAACAAAGCTGGGGGCATCAGTATACCAGATTTTAGGCTTTCCCCAAAAGTCCTAGTGGTCAAGACAGCATGGTACTGGCACAAAAATAGAGACATGGACAGTTAGAATTGAATAGAAAACCAGGAAATGAAACGAACATCTTACAACCACCTAATCTCTGATAAGCCAAACAAGAACATACCTTAGGGAAATGACTCCCTATTCAATAAACGATGCTGGGAGAACTGGATATCCACAAGTAAAAGACTAAAACTGGACCCACACCTTTCTCCACTCACAAAAATTGATTCAAGATGGATAAAGGACTTAAATTTAATGCATGAAACAATAAAAATCCTCAAAGAAAGAATAGGAAAAACACTGGAAGATATCAGCCTGGGTAAAGATTTCATGAAGAAGATTGCCCTGGCAATTGCAACAACAACAAAAATAAGCAAATGGGACTTAATGAAACTGAAAAGCTTCTGTACAGCTAAGGAGACAACAACTAAAGCAAATAGACAACCTACACAATGGGAAAGGATATTTGCATATTTTGAATCAGACAAAAGCTTGATAACTAGGATCAATAGAGAATTCAAATTAATCCGCATGAAAAAAGCTAACAATCCCATATATCAGTGGGCAACAGACATGAATAGAACCTTCTCTAAAGAAGACAGATGAATGGCTAACAAACATATGAAAAAATGCTCATCATCCCTAATCATTAGAGAAATGCAAATAGAAAACACCCTGAGATACCATCTAACCTGAGTGAGAATGGTCCACATCACAAAATCTCAAAACTGCAGATGCTGACGTGGTTGTGGAGAGAAGGGAACACTTTTACACTGCTGGTGGGACTTCAAAGTAATACGACCTTTTTGGAAGAACCCTCAAAGTACTCAAACTAGAGTATGGAGAACCCTCAAAGTACTCAAGCTAGAACCTCCCATTTGATCCTGCAATTCCATTACTGGGCATCTACCCAGAAGGAAAAAAATCCTTTTATCATAAGGACACTTGCACTAGACTGTTTATTGCAGCTAAATTTACAATCGCCAAAATGTGGAAACAGCCTAAATGCCCACCAACCCAGGAATGGATTAACAAACTGTGGTATATGTACAGCAT
>CAUYON010033064.1:0-14578 GCA_963573935.1 Arctocebus calabarensis | reverse complement strand
CGCCTGTAGTCCCAGCTACTTGGGAGACAGAGGCAGGAGACTCGCTTGAGCCCAGGAATTGGAGGTTGCTGTGAGCTGTGATGCCACAGCACTCTATCCAGGGTGACAGCTTGAGGCTCTGTCTCAAAAAAAAAAAAAAAGGAAGCAGGACCATTTGAAATATAGATACAAAATCTGCTCAGGACAGGCAGTTTACATTATTATCTGTGTCCCCGGCACTTACCTTATTCTAGTCGTTTTCATCGGGGGCCACAGCACTCTTTGGGAGGGGTTAGGAGTGTAGAGGGCTGTCTGTGGCCCTGGGCTTTGTATCAGCATGGACCGGTGTCCTTATCCTTCCTTCAACACATGTGATCCTCTTAAAGAAACTGGAACCTTGGAAAGCACCCCTGAATTGGCCCAGTCTGCCTCTGAATATGGGGTCTTCATTTTCCTTCCTATTGTTTCCACCCTATTTCAATATTTGGGGGGAGTTGTTTAGGATTTTCATTTGTGAATTTAGTGTTGAAATTATTTCTAAACATTTTACACTGACCTTTAATGTGAATTTATTTAAATCAAAGAAGGATCGTTGAACATGTTTTATTCATGTTATGACAAGTGTTCTTCATACATGTGTGGAAAGTGGAATAGTGGTGGGAAGTGACATAATTTACATAAAGTGTTTGCAAAGCACAAATGCTCTTTTCCCTGCCTTTGACATACGTGTGTGCATTTCAGTGATTCTATCGAGAGCTTGGCAAGCTGCCTGCAAGTGTTTTATTCTCCTCTGCACAGTGCACGGCGCCCTGGGAGAGAGCAGTACTGGCCAACCAGGGAAGTACTCTTTTGTGTTTGTTCTGCGTACAACCCCCCTCTTTCTCTTTTTTCTCCCATATGTGAACATTTTATTTAAAAATTCTGATTAAAGTCCAGGCACTGCGGCTCATGCCTATAATCTTAGCACTCTGGGAGGCCGAGGGGCGTGGGTCACCTGAGCTCAGGAGTTGGAGACCAACCTGAGCTATCGCGAGACCCTGTCTCTACTAAAAGTAGAAAAACCGTCCAGCATTGTGGTGAGCACCTGTAGTCCCAGCTACTGATGAGGCTGAGGCAAGATCGCTTGAGCCCAGGAGTTTGAGGTTGCTGGGAGTTAAGCTGACACCACAGCACTCTGCCCAGAGCAACAGAGTGAGACTCTGTCTCAAAGTAAGTGACTAAATAAATAAAATGTAATATTTTTCCAATTTCTTTATTTAATCAAACATTTTCAGTGAATCTTGAAGCACACTCTGGTATGTAACTAATAATAGTGATCCTAAAGCGAAAGAGTATTAAAAAGTTGCTGCTAACTTTTATATTATTATTACTTTTTATTTTTAGTTTTTATTTCTTAAAATGAAAGCATGAGGCTCGGCGCCTCTGGCTCAATGGGCTAAGGCACCAGCCACGTACACCTGAGCTGGCGGGTTCCGGGCCCGCCAAACAACAACGATGGCTGCAACCAAAAAATGGCCGGGCGTTTGTGGCGGGCGCCTGTAGTCCCAGCTACTTGGGAGGCGGAGGCAGGAGACTCACTTGAGCCCAGGAATTGGAGGTTGCTGTGAGCTGTGATGCTACAGCACTCTATCCAGGGTGACAGCTTGAGGCTCTGTCTCAAAAAAGAAAGCAGCCTCAGATACTGTGTGAGCAAGTGAGCACTGCTGTGTGCTGATAAAATTTTATTTATGGATCCAGAAACTTGAACATGTACTTTTCATGTGTTACAAAATAGTATTTTTCTTTTGATATTTATTTTTCCACCCATTTAAAAATGTAGAAACAGACAGTGCAGTGCGGTGGCTCATGCCTGTAATCCTAGCACTCTGGGAGGCCGAGGCAGGTGGATTGATGGAGGTCAGGAGTTTGAGACCAGCCTGAGCAAGAGGGAGCCCCCATCTCTAAAAAATAGCCAGGTGTTGTGGCAGGTGCCTCTAGCCCCAGATACTCGGGAGACAAGAGGATCACTTGAGCCTAGGAATTTGAGGTTGTTGTGTGTATGTCAGAGCACTCTACCAAGGGCAACATAGTGAGACTCTGGCCTCAAAAAAAATAAAAAATAAAAAAGTAGAAATAACTCTTAGTTTGCAAACCGTGCAAGGAGAGGTGGCAGCCAGATTTTTCCATTGGGCCATGGTTTGTTGATCCCTGTCCTGAATGGAACAATAAGTGGCTGTTCTACAGGACCTCTTAGAGGTATGAGGCTTAGACAGTAGTCACAAGGTATTACAAATCCAAGTTGCCTGTCTAGGTTTGCTTATTGGGAGGGAGGAAGAGAAACTGGGATGAAGGCAAGGTAGGGAAGAGAGAGAGGGAACTGATAAATGCTAGGGCACTCTTATGCTTCTTCTCTTGTGTTTTCTGCATTTCGAATGTAAGTGAAATGGTTAGCAAAGCAGCAGCGTAACACAGAACAATACAAATGATCATTCCCTGCCCTTGCTGGCTTGAACAAGCCTTTCCAGTTTGACTGTGTTGGGGTGTGTAACTAAGAGCAAAATTCTAAGCTTTCTAAAGCAGGGGCAGGATCTGGGGCGGGTTCCTCCTCAGCAGGTCTCAGAAGTGTGTGGTTTTCTGCTCTTTATATTGGCATTGTGGCCATCCTGATTTCAAATATTGGATGGTCCCATTTTCCTCATATCCTAAGACGTTGGTTCTAACATTCTAATGTTTGAGAGTTCAAATGAAATCTCCCAGATAGCCTCTCCTCTTGACACAGTGCTGGTATAATGCATCCCTGTGTTTGAATTAGAAAGTATCCTGAACCCTCCAGTGCTGCCTCAGCCTCCGGGACCCCTCTGCTGCCTCCCTGTCAAATGTGCATTACGGGGCCTCTGCCACCCTCCCGACTCCCTCACCTCTTCCCACAACTGCCACACACCTTTCTTGCTTGCCATATGCCCCCACTGTGAAATCCTCCTGCTTATTGCTTTCAGCCCTGGTTATCATCTCAGTCTGTTGGCTGGTCCTCCAGGAGCCCTTGCCTCACATTCCCATTCGCCCAGGCAGTCCTCTCCTGCCCACACCCAGTGCCCAGCCTGCTATCTTCCCTGGCCTTAGCCCTTTAACCCTCTCCATCTTCCTAAACCCCCGGCTTCTCTGCTGTGCAACTCCCACCTTTTCCTTAATTTGTCTGATCCTCCTCCATGCATTTCTCTTTTGTCCCATCCGCTAGAAATAAACCACAGCATCTGGTGGAGAGGCGGTGTGATCAGATTCTCATTTAGCAATTTGGATTTTTGCATTCCTGTACACATTTCAGTGGAATATCAAATATCCACAGTTCAGGGACCTATTGAACAAGCTGATATATTTGTATGTTTTAACCAACCTTAGCATGGAATTAGTTAAGTCTTTCTTTTATTTTCTACACATTTCCAGATTTTCCACCTTTGACCAGAACTGATTTGCCAAGCCAAGAGTTAGCCCAGGAAGATTCTCTCCCCCACGTCCAGTCTTCACAAGCTGTCACTACCCTACCACCTCGTCTGATTGGTTATTCAAAGGCTGCTGAAAACTCACAGGGAAATGATTTTTCTCAGACATTTGGATCCTCAGATCACTTGGGGAAACTATCTAAGGTGGACCAAGCAAGTACCCAGGTCCATGTTTATAAAGAGAAAGCCCATTCTCCGAGTTCACAGTTTTCCTCAGAAAAAGAAGTCGCTTTTCTGCTGCTTGAAAATGTGTCTACATTCCCAACCACAGCGGCTGCTGTTTCTTTACGTACCATCTCTGCTCCTCCAAAGCCTGCAGTTCTTGTACCCACCAACGCTTCAGTGATACCCTCTGAGACTCCTCAGCCACAGCTGGCCACCACAGCTCCACCTGTTATCACTGTCACCACCCAGCCTCCCACGGCTCTTATTTCTACAATATTTACACCTTCAGCAATGGCTACAACAACACTTCCAACTACCATATTTCAGGCACCTTCAGACTTGCAAGTCACCCCTGAAACAGTACCCTTGAGAGCAATCTCCAACCGAACTTTGAACACAGAGGATGTACGTAACACTGCTACGCTTCCTTTGTCAAATGTTGAGTCTTCCACCATGAACAAAACTGCTTCCCAGCAGAATGGGAAGCCCAGTCCAGGCAGGTCCTCACTGAGCAGCATGCCCAAAGACCAATATGGCCTTCCATTTGAAAAGTGGCTTCTCATTGGGACCCTGCTCTTTGGTGTTCTGTTCCTCGTAATAGGTCTTGTCCTCTTGGGTAGAATGCTATCAGAATCCCTCCGCAGGAAACGTTACTCGAGACTGGACTATTTGATCAATGGGATCTATGTGGACCTCTAAAGATGAGACTAAACATCTCTCAGTTCATTTAATAACTAGAAGCCCAGGCACAGTGAGTTTCTGTTCACTTATAGATCTTAGCAGGAGTTTGCACTTTGAAGACAAATATGTCTCCTTCTACTTTCTTTTTTCCCCCCTTCTACATTGTTTGTGTTTGTTTTCTAGGGACAAGGAAAAGGAACCAAATTAGGTAATTTAGATGATCTTTCTCTGAAATATTAGCTGAAAACAAAGCTCTACCTAAAGCAATAAAGTATAATTGCCATACAAATCTGAAAATTTGACTGGCTTTATGCAAAGAAAAAAGCCTAGGACATCTAGGTTCCAATTCATTAATGTTTTGGGTTCCATATAAAATCAATTGTTTATGATATTAGTTCTAATGGATTCACATAAAAAGTGTGAATTCCAATAAAACCTATTCCAGATGTATTTTCTTCCAATTAAAGATTTGAATAAATCTTTTGTTACTCGGTAATAGTCTTGAAGGTGGCCCATCCAGCTGGATAACTCTTTATTTATTTCCACCAGCAAAGTGATTAAATGATGAAAATATGTGTTCCAAGTTAAAATGACAGACACCCTTCCCCCCACTCCCATTTTCCCATGTGTGAGTAAACAGTTTCCTTTGGGAGAATTCTAGCAGAATATTAGTTTACGTAGAGACAGTGGTAAGTCAGTTCTAATAAGTGGCCAAATCCACTTTGGATATGTTCTAGTTAAATTTTATTTTTTAAACATTATAGACATTTTCTAAACTTGTATTAAGTTAATACTTATTAACAGTCCTTATAAATCCTTATCTAAACTTGTTTGCCCAGGGCTGTACCTGTGGCTCAAGGAGTAGGGTGCTGGCCCCATATGCCGGAGGTGGCGGGTTCAAACCCAGC
The DNA here is from genome assembly GCA_963573935.1 of Arctocebus calabarensis. Lineage (NCBI taxonomy): Eukaryota > Metazoa > Chordata > Mammalia > Primates > Lorisidae > Arctocebus > Arctocebus calabarensis. The sequence goes on along the minus strand of CAUYON010033064.1, from coordinate 9,369 downwards.
CCCAGCCAAAAAACTGTAAACTTGTTACCCAGGCCTGGTCCTGCTCAATGACAGTAGTACCAGCTACTCAGGAGGTTGAGGCAGGAGAATGGCTTGAGCCCAGGAGTTTGAGATTGCCTTGAGCTAGACTGATGCCATGGCACTCTGGCCTGGGCAACAGAGTGAGACCCTGTCTCAAAACAAACAAACAAACTTGAACAGCAGTTAGTTTTAGCTTTATTTGGAACAACATTGGAAGTGACATACGGCACTTAGATTAGTGTGCTATAATTTTGTGTTGGTTAGTTTTTGAAATTCTAAGAAAGGCTTTTAATAAAGTTTTCCAAAAAAATTACAAATAGGGTTATGAAAAGTCCAGAAGTCTTCCCGGTCAGTTTCACATCTCACCTCTCTGGACTTAAGTTCACTTAACTGCAAAGCAAGATGTTTGGCTCCTTCCCAGTATCACCAGAGTGTAAAGATAAATATGGAATTCAGATGCAAACTTTATACAGTGAGCACTAGAGGGCAGTAGCTGGTTAATAAGTTTACCAATGAAGACAAATGTAGGGAAGACATAGTAGGCTTTTCTCCTCCTACTCACCTGCTCACCTCCTCTCCTCACCTCTCCCTTCATCTCCCTTCTTTCTACGCCCTCAACTCCTCACCTCACTTCACCTCTTCCCTCCTTCCTCCTGGTGCCCCACCCCCTCCCTTCTGGTTTACCCTGAGCTCATAAAGCACATTAAGAAGAAAGCTGGTCTATTGACAATACTACTTTTCATACATTTTCCAACTTAACAGCTTGACACAAATCTCCAGGGAGTTTACATAAGCTTTAACTAGGTTGAATAAATAAAACCTTGAGTCAATTTAATTTAACAAGTATTTATTGAATGTCCACATGTATGCTAGAAGCAGATTGGTGCCTCCCTTGAGATTTTAAAATCTCTCCTCTCTTTGCTGATGGATTTGGAGAGTGGAAATAAGGGTTTCTGTGGCGGTTTATATAGGCTTTTCACCTGGTTCTCCTGTGAGTGTCCATCCGCCTTGCTGCAGTGGCTTCTTGTAGTGGGGAGCCCAGATGAGTGAGGCTGTGGGCCCCAAACGCTGGCAGTGGCTGTGGGGTGCAGGGTCTCAGGTGGGAAGAGCAGCCCTCCTCACACAGCTGCCTCCACTCATTGCCCTGGCTCCATGGGGGAGGCTGATGCGAGGGCAGGTGCCCACACTTGGTGTCTGGCAGGTGACCTTTCAGACAAGCTGAGTCATGACCCCTCCTTTGGTTTGTGGGAAGGGTAGGTGGCACCTGGAACAGATGAGGAGACTGGGAAGGTCCTCCTGCTTAAAAATATCCTTTCTTCATATTTTACCAACAAGAGACTACTGAGATTAGAAGGCTGCTCTTAAAAATCCTAATGACTCCTGAAGGATGAAGCCTGTGGCTTATTCCCTCGGGATGAACATCAGTGCATCCCTGTGCGTCAGGCACCCCTGGCCTCAGAGAGGCGCCCTGGGAGTCTGTGGCTCCCACACTGCAGTGGGCGCCACCCATTTTCAGTCCAGCAACCAGCCTCCCCCTACTTTGCCTCATCTGTTACAGATTGGAAGTGCCAGATTCAGGGATCGGCCTGTGACCCAGTTTTAGCTGAAAGGAAACCTGGGGGTTCCTAGGAAAGATTTTCCCGCTTGTTGAGAGAGAGGTGGACAAAGAGGAAAGCCCTTTCTGCCCCATCCTCTTCTTCCATGTTGGGGTGCTAGCTGCATGAAGAATCGATCTTCAGAGCCACCAAAGACCCCCTGCCACGAGGGGTGAAGAAGTCGAATTGGGACATGGCAAGAGTCTGGTCTGGGAAGCCTTGGGTAAGCAGCAGGACCAGCCCTGAGACTGCCAACTGCAGTCTTACTCTGTGATAATAAATATCAATATCTGTACCATCTTCAGTCGAGTATCCCAGTACTTACTAATAACGGCAGCAAACACTCCTACAGTACTTGAGGTATTTAGACCATATACCAGGTTCACTTTTACATATGCTAGCTCATTTCATTCCTACAACAACCTTTTGAAGAATTTATCCTTATTTTACAGATGGGGAAACTGAGACACAAAGAGGCTTGAGTGACTTGCCTGGTGTCACTGACCCAGGCAGTATGGCTCCAGAGTGCCTACTTTTTACATGCTTAGAACTGGCACGATGCACAGTGTAACCAAAGAGAGATTTGCGGTAGGTCAGACATACTCTAGGTAAGAGCTTTCAAATGGTGTTGAACTGAATGATATTTTGAGCCAAAATCATGGAAATTAAGAGGTCAGGGGTCTTATTCTGGCGTAGGCTTCATCTACTTTCTCAGCCACCAAGAGCACAACAATGTCATCTTCAGTCACTGACACTCGTGCCGAGGGAAGGGTCACTCTGCAGGCAAGGGCGTACTGGAGTAGAGAACCCCTCCTGTTCCCCTGCCTCCTCTCACTTCAGTTAATAGTACTACCTGCCTCCCAACCCCTCTTGTACTGAGAAACTTCAAACCCATACCATGTTTCTCCCTCCGCCTCAGCCTCCACATCCAACATTTACCAAACATTACCTATTCTCTTTCAAATATGCTTCTCCGAGTCAGCGATTTCCCACTGCCATCTCCGGTTTGGTCTCTCTAACTTGTGTCTCCTTGCTCTGCACCCACATCATTCCCTCCACCCAACTTCAAGTTACCTTCAAAACATAACACAGCAGGCTTGGCGGCTAGGACGCCAGCCATACACCAGGCCTAGCGGGTTCCTACTCGGCCCAGGCCTGCCAAACAACAATGACAACCACAATAACAGCAACAACAACAAAAGCTGGGCGTTGCGGCCGGCGCCTGTAGTCCCAGCTACTTGGGAGGCCGAGGCAAGAGAATCTCTTAAGCCCAAGAGTTTGAGGTTGCTGTGAGCTGTGATGCCTCGCTAGCCTCTACCAAGGGCGACATAGTGAGACTAGGTCTCAAAAAGAAAAAAAACACAGACACATAACTCCACGCAGGACACTCTGTGCCCCCCATTATCTTCAGGGGTGATTACCAATTGTGTGGCCTAACAAGGCTTGCTGTGCACTGGCCCCAGCCTAACAGCCCTCCACCTACCTCGCTCCCACAAAAGCTGAGCTGCAGCTGCACCCCCTTTTCCACCATCTCTCAGATGTGCCAGGTATCTTGAGCCACATTGTTCCTTCTGTCTATAAATGCCCTACCCTTTGTTCGCCTGGCAAATTTCTGCTCATCCTTCAAGACCCTGCCAAAAAATCACCTCCACTGTAGTCTCTCCAGACTCTCCCAAGAAGTATTATTCCTCCTGGATTTCTGACAAGGCTCTTCACTCACACCATTGGTGAAACACTCCCCAAATATCTTCGGATGTTACTCTGCTGGACTCTGAGATATTGGAGAGCCACATTTCTCTGATTCCCTGTGCATAAAAGTGTGTCTGGCACAGAGCAGACATTCGATAAATGGTCACGACGGAATTTTATAACCTGTTTGTCGAAGGTCTTTCCTTTCGGCAATGGGCAGGAATGTGATTCAGCTTGTGTGCAACAGCTTCTATGTCATAAAGAGAAAATCCAGTCAAGACCCCCCATACATGCTTTTTGAGGAGAGTTGGACAACATCCAGGTGCATAGTAATGAAGTGTATACTCTTATTTTAACCAAGACCACGTGTGGAGAGACCAATAGATGAGCATTTTGATTGTCGTTATTTCTCTTCTTTGGGTGGAGATGGGATAGTTCACCTAGCCTGTAGAGAGGACAAGCTGACAGGATGTGTTGGTTTTTATTTATTTATTTATTATTTTTTGCAGTTTTTGGCCAGGGTTAGGTTTGAACCCACCATCTCCAGCATATGGGGCCAGCACCCTACTCCTTTGAGCCACAGGTGCCTTCCTGTTGGTTTTTATTTTTGAGACAGAGTCTCACTATGTCACCCTTGGTAGAGTGCGGTGGCATCACAGCTCACAGCAGCCTCCAACTCCTGGGCTTAACCAATTCTCTTGCCTCAGCCTCCCAAATAGTTGGGACTACAGGCGCCTGCCACAATGCCTAGCTATTTTTTGTTGCAGGTGTCATTGTGGTTTAGCAGGCCCCAGCCAGGTTCAAACCCACCACTCTTGGTGCATGTCACTGGCGCCGTAACCACTGTGGGATGGGTGCCAGCCACGATGTGTTTTTGTTTGTGTTATTAAGTTTTGGGATAATTTTTAATTAAGATATCTTTTAGAGCACTTTTGTAGAAAAAATAAGGCTCAGAATCAAAGGTATTTGCCCCCGATTTACCATGTCAGTTAGCAAAAGAGCCCACATAGGGCACTTGCCACAACGCCCTGCTAATTTTTCTTTCTTTTTTTTTTTTTTTAAAAAATTGTTTTAGTAGATATGGGATCCCTCACTCCTGCTCAGGCTGGTGTCGGACGCCTGAGCTCAAGCAATCCTCCTGCTTTGGCCTCCCAGAGTGCTAGGATTGCCTAGAGTTGCCACAATTAGCCACTTTAACCATGTTGTAGACTCCAACACTCTCAGGTTTTTGGCCTTTCTCTTTTCTTTTATTTAGAGGGGTCTCACTATGTTGCCTAGGCTGGACTTGAACTCCGGGCTCACATGATCCTTCTGCCTCAGCCCTCCCAATACCTGGGACTACAAGCAGAGGGCCACCAGGCCTGGCTTTTGCACATTCTTTTCATGGGACAAAAGGAAGCCCAAATGTAGCCAGATAAGAATAATAAGCAGTTAGGAGCAGTGGGGCCCCATCCACCTCCTACTTATTCTTCTCTCTTCTCAGCTTCTCAGGCCCTGAGGCCTGCATTCCCCTCCAGCATCAGGGCTGCTTTCAGAACCTGTGCTAAGCAGGAGACCAACATATGGGCAGCCTGTTTCTTTGGAGACTTCCTCTGTTCTCACAATCCCTGAAAGTCTGCTTCACTCACGCCATCAGGGAAAAAAAAGAGAACTTTTGCCAGCAATCACAACACATTCCTGATCAGATACATTTGCAGGCTTTAAAAAGAAAAAAAAGTGGCTTGGTGCCTGTGGCTCAACGGGCTAAGGCACCAGCCACATACACCTGAGCTGGTGGGTTCTAGTCCAGCCCAGGCCTGGCAAACAACAATGACAGCTGCAACCAAAAAATGGCCAGGTATTGTGGCAGTCGCCTGTAGTCCCAGCTACTTGGGAGGCGGAGGCAGGAGACTCGCTTGAGCCCAAGAATTGGAGGTTGCTGTGAGCTGTGATGACACAGCACTCTATGCAGGGTGACAGCTTGAGGCTCTGTCTCAAAAAAAAAAAAGACAGGAGGCTGAAGCAGGAGGATCACTTAAGGCTGGGAGTTCAAGGACAAACTAAGCAACTTAAAAAAAAAAAAAGAAAAGAAAATGAAGAAATCTGAAAGGCTACATAGAAGAGATGGAATTTGGAGGCAGTGTGTAAATTTATTGTGAGGATGAATGACAGGATTCCAGGGACTAGACGGGTAAACTCTTAGCAAGTAAATGGATGTTACTGTTTAATATTTAATGATTCTGTACATGGTGCTGCATTTATTAGCCCCAGCCAATGTTCCTAACAAACCAGAAGGATGCTTCGTGGTGGGCTGACCAGGTATAGCAGCACACAGGCCAGTGCTACTGCCACACTGCTGCCTTTGTGAAGGCCCCAGAATAGGGAGGACAGGGACAGCGGCATTTCTGCTGACAGCAAGGAGCTCCAAAGAGTCCTCCTTTCCCTCTGGACTCTGCTTTCCAGACAGGTGTTCTCATACCCCAGTGAGGTTCTGTACATCTCAGCTTTTTTCATATCCTCTTTATTCAACATCATTAGCAATCTTGGATGGGGGAGGGGAGAACCAAAAGTTCTTATCTTTTTTTAAAAAAAGAAGAAAGCCTTGTGTTAGAGGGACTTTGTCCAGTGCTGTTGCACACCCACCCACCCCACCTGCCAGTACATGACTTTGGAGACAGTCTCCAGCCACGGTAACAGAACATACCCCTGCCTGGATATATATGGCCCCCCACCCTCCCTGTTGCAGCAGAGAGGAAAAAGGCCCAACTTTGAGAAAAACAAATACCAAGGGTTGATAGTGTGTGCTGAACTTTAAAATGTGAAATTACGGCGAAAAATTTTTGGAAAAGAAACTCTCTTCAAAATTGTGCTACATAGTAAAGTTAATGGAGCCCATATGTCTTCTACTAAAATTTAGAAAAACAAACTGAAAACAATACTTTTGCTCCTGCCAGGCTGAAATGCGATCTACTTCTTAATATTCACTCAACCCAGAGTAAAATGCTTTAAAATGGTAATGATTCCAAAGTGCAGCCTGAGCTCAGTGGATAAACAGACCTCAAACCCAGGGGGCCTCGTGTTCTAATTCTAGCTCTGGGCAAGTCATTTAATCTCATGGTTCCTTCTCAATTTTCTCAGCTCTAAAATCTCTAAAATGGGGATATCAGTACTTCACAAGGTGTTTACAAGGAGTACTAAAATGATCGTAAAGTGCTTTATAAACACTTAATAACTGATGCTCTTTTCATAATTTAGCTTTATAACATCCCTTATTATTCATTCAGTGGTGTGGAAATAAATGAGTACAGAGGCTATTTATTCAGAGCTTGCTATAGTAAGAAAGTCTGCCTCCATCATTTGCATTTGGCAGAAACCCAAGGCAGGCAGAGTACTGGGAAAGCTTTATAGAAGAAAAAAAGGAAGGCATCAGGTATGCCTGGATGAAAGGTTGTTAGCACAGGGAAAGGGGAGGTGGGCTGCCTAGAAGTGGGGCAACTTCAGTGATGAGTTTGGGAAGCATGTTTGGCTTTCTCTGATTGGTCTCGAGTTGGAAAGGGGTTTGAGATACTGAGTTGGGAGCTAAGTGGTTTGGCATTCCTAGCTGGTTGCTGGAGAGGTTGTGGGTCACAATTCTATTGCCCTCTGTGGTCTGGCCATTGTCCCTTGTTTATATATTCATCAGTGGAAAAAGAAAGATAGGAAAGATCTGACTACCCCAGGAGACAGTCAGGTATGTGCCTAGTAATCTAGGGAATAACTCTTTATTTGCAGTTTTTGGTCAGGGCCTGGGTTTGAACCTGCCACTTCTAGTATATGGGGCTGGCACCCTACTCCTTGAGCCACAGGCGCTGCCCAACTAGGGAATAATTTTCTACACCTCTTAAACACTTTTAGAAGAAGCAAATTTAGAAGATCAATTTAGAAGCAATAAAAATTTCACTCTCTTAAATCAATGGGCACGCCACCAGACTAGCAATCAGAGTGAGTGGCTTCCAGATAAGACTCTATTGTGAAAGTGGTGTCCTCAAGAACAGGCTGAGAGCTGGCACCCGTAGCTCAGTGGGTCGGTTGCTGGTCATATACACCGAGGCTGTAGGTTCGAACCTGGCCAGGCCTGCTAAACAATGACAACTGCAACAAAAAATAGCCGGGCGTTGTGGTGGGCACCTGTAGTCCCAGTTACTTGGGAGGCTGAGGCAAGAGCATTGCTTGAGCCCAGGAGTTTGAGGTTGTGTGAGCTGTGACACCATGGAACTCTATCCAGGGTGTCAGCTTGAGACTCTGCCTCAAAACAAAACAAAACAGGCTGAGAACTTCTATCTGTAACCTATCTCATTGTTTAGTTTTGAGGCTAAATGGCCTAGTGTTTGTAAAAAGACCCTACAATGCTGAAGGCGTTTGGGGTCACCAGAAGACGGGGTCTGGGCCCAAGGAATAAAGAGGCTTGACACAAAGTCTGTGTCCGGGGAATGAGGAACTCTGGGAGGAGCCCTCCTGAGTAAATTCAGGTTGTATTTATTATCACAAAGCAGGAAAAAGCAGTTAAAAACTTACCAGGCTCAGTACCTATAGCTCAAGCAGCTAAGGTGCCAGCCACATACACCAGAGCTGGTGGGTTTGAATCCAGACCGGGCCTGCTAAATAATAATGACAACTACAACCAAAAAAAAAAAAAAAAATTAGCCGGGCATTGTCGTGGGCACCTGTAGTCCCAGCTACTTGGGAGGCTGAGACAAGAGAATCCCTTAAGCCCAGGAGCTGTAGATTGCTGTGAACTGTGATGCCAAGGCACTCTACTGAGGGCAACAGCTTAAGGCTCTGTCTGAAAAAAAAAAGTTACTTACCCGACATCAGCATTAAAAAAGTGGCAATATGGGCTTAGCCCCTGTAGCTCAAGCAGCTAAGGCGCCAGTCACATACCTGGTGGGTTCAAATCCAGCCTGGACCCGCCAAACAACAATGACAACTACAACCAAAAAATAGCCAGGCGTTATGGAGGGCACCTGTAGTCCCAGCTACTTGGGAGGCGGAGGCAGGAGACTCGCTTAAGCCCAGGAGTGGAGGTTGTTGTGAGCTGTGATGCCACAGCACTCTATCCAGGGTGACAGCTTGAGGCTCTGTCTAAAAAAAAAAAAAAAGTGGCAATATGGAAAGTTTAGACAGAATGTCTCCAATTTGTTTTGCAATATCTCCTTAAGTAAGACCTCTGCCTCTAGTGTCAAGAGACCTTTGAAATCTAGAGAATCTTTACCGTGACCTTTAGGCTGAGTATTGCCATGCCTCATGTATACATTCTCCCTTGAGGGCCGGTTTTCTGATCTCCTGCACGTACACAGTTCGCATGCCATTCTTATGATTCTCCAGGTCTCTAAGGCAGAAAGTCTTACCCGAAAGATCAGGGCTCAGTTTCCTTTACCAGATGCAAGTATTTCAAACCCTACAAAACAGGTATTTAGAAAGGTATTTTAAAAGTGTGATAAAGAAGGATGTGACAGGGCAGCACCTGTGGCTCAAAGGAGTGGGGCGCTAGCCCCATATGCTGGAGGTGGCGAGTTCAAACTCAGCCCTGGCCAAAAGCTGCAAAAAAGAAGAAGAAGAAGAAGGATGTGACATAAGCCTTTGAATTTCTACCTAGTGGCCTGGAGTCTTGAAAATTTCCGCATGTCCAGGAGGGAGAGTGTAGGACTCTCTCTCAGACTCACCATCTTTCCTATGTCTACCTCCCCCACTGCTAACTCCTTCCCACCTCCCTCCTGCTCCATTTTTGTGTCAGTTAACAGGACCAGAACCTCAGGAATTCTTTGGGCCCCCACAAGACACTTGCATATTGACCTCTACCTCTCATTAATTTATCCCAGTCACTCAGAAATAAAGGGTTTCTTATTGCTATTTTAACATGAAGTAATTTTTTTTATTCTCATTTTTTGTTCTCTAACATAGTAAATTTTTTTTTTTTTTTTTTGAGACAGAGCCTCAAGCTGTTGCCCTGGGTAGAGTGTCGTGGCATCACAGCTCACAGCAACCTCCAATTCCTGGGCTCAAGTGAGTCTCCTGCCTCTGCCTCCCAAGTAGCTGGGACTACGGG
>CAUYON010033063.1:0-28963 GCA_963573935.1 Arctocebus calabarensis | reverse complement strand
AATATGGGAGGAGGGAGGGTTTTGGGGGGGACCTCACCTAATGTGCAATGGTACATTTCAAAACTATTAAGAATATTACAATCGCCAAAATGTGGAAACAACCTAAATGCCCACCAATCCAGGAATGGATTAACAAGCTATGGTATATGTACACTATGGAATACTATTCAGCCATTAAAAAAATGGAGACTTTACATTCTTTGTATTAACCTGGATGGAAGTGGAACACATTATTCTTAGTAAAGCATCTCAAGAATGGAGAAGCATAAATCCCATGTACTCTATTTTGATATGAGGACAATTAACGACAATTAATGACACGGTGGGGGTGAGGGAAGGGGAGAGCAGAGAGAGAAAGAATGAGGGAGGGGTGGGGAAAGGAAGAGCAGAGAGAGGGAAGGAGAGAGGGGGGTGGGATCTTGGTGTGTGCCACACCTTTTGGGGGCAAAACACGATTGTAAGAGGGACTTTACCCAACAAATGCAACCAGTGTAACATGGTTTCTTGTACCCTCAATGAATCCCCAACAATAAAAAAAAAAAAAAAAAAAAAAAGAATGAGTATAGGGCCGTGCCGGTGGCTCAGTGAGTAGGGCGCTGGCCCCATATACCGAGGATGACAGGTTCAAACCCGGCCTCAGCCAAATTGCAATGAAAAAATAGCCAGGCATCATGGCAGGCGCCTACCAGCTACTCAGGAGGCTGAGGCAGGAGAATCACCTAAGCCCAGGAGTTAGAGGTTGCTGTGAGCTGTGTGACGCCACAGCACTCTACTGAGGGCAATAAAATGAGACTCTGTCTCTCCAAAAATAAAAAAAAAAAGAAATGAGTATAATTATGATGGGTGTGTGACTTAGTTCAATGTAAGCATTTCACATTGTATACTGAAGCAGTACCGGGACCCCGTAAATGCATCCATGTACAAAGTTATGATTTAATAAAAAACAATTAAAAGAAAAAGATGTGTGTAAAAGTGCATTGACCTAGTTGGAGCTTTCATAAATATAAATAAATTAAATGGTAATGCCTAAGGAAGCCTGGGAAGCACGTGGGGTGAGAGAGAAAGAGAGATTGCTGCTCATGCTTGGGTGGACAGGAAGGAGGAGCCACAAGCCAGCCAGCCGAGTGCAACCGGGGGGAGTCCGACTGTAAGGGAGAGGGAGCCCCCCAGGGCCTGCCACGAAGCCAGGACCCTCTGTCTCTGGCGTGGGTTGGGCTTGAGCTTTTCTGCTGTGTGCCCTGACCTTGGAGTTGCACCTGCACTGGGGAACGATCACCTCAGCTGTGACTTGAAATAAACGAGGCTGAAGGCCCAGGAAGCTAGATGGGAGAAATGGGGAATTTTTCAGTATTGATTTCCAAGGAGGAAAGAAGACAAAAGAATGCTCCAAGCCCTTCATCCTTTCAAAGTGTTTCCATATCATGGTCTCATTTCATTCCCATAACTTGGCATAGGAGCCAGGGAAATTATTATGATTATTATTATTATTGGCATTAGCACTCCCATTTTAGAGATCAGAACATTGAGGCCCAGAAAGGTAAAGTGAGTTGCAGAAGGGATACGCAGTGACCAGGCGGTTTCTAATCCAGGAAACCATGGCCTTTCTCCTCCCTGCGTTACTCAAAGAGACCCTGCCAGTCCTGGGATCCTCAATGCATTCCCCATGACCCCCCACCAGATCACTCACACCTGGGTTTCCTTGCCTCTGGTCTCCTCCTTCCAAGTCCTGTACACCCCTCTGCCGACAGGTCTTAAACTCTGCTCCCACCTCTCTGCTCAACTTCCTTCCCTGGCCTCCCTTTACCTACAGGACACAGGCAAAGTCTGGTGTGACCTCATCTCGGCCCATGAGAATCCCTCTCCTGCCCACATCTGAGTGCCCGAGGCTCAGCTGCAGACCCACCTCCTTGGGGCTGCCTTCCCTGATTATCTCAGCCCATGCTGTGCTTTCCCTGTCCTCCAACCCCTGTCACAGGCGCCATTACACTCTGTTTTGCACTGCTAGTCTCCCCTTTCCATCTGCATGTCTGCCCTCCCCCCATTAGCCAGTTAGCCTTGGGAGGAGAGAGGAACTTGGCTGCAGTGAGCCCAGCTCAATCCCCCCGCCTCATCCACATCACCGAGGGGGTTAGAGCCAGAGATTTTGGAAGTCCTTTCTAACTCCCACATTCTCCGTGACTATGGACCCTATCACACAGTAGTGTAAAACGCTGATTGGGCTTAGCATCAGTTTTCCTCCAGGAATTTGCATTTTTAACAGGCACAATGCTTTCGGCCAGAGGAAAGAAGCTCTGACATTTTGGGGCTGGGGGTGGAGGGACTTCCTGGTATCCCAGAACATACCCTGCAGGGAGCCATCTCCTGCAGACTAGGGGCCAAGGCTGCTTGGTGCAGACTTCCCTCCCCCCACCCGCTGCAACCCCCACCTCCCCGTGCAACATTAAGGGATCCTCAGGGAACTAAGAAAATAGAAACACATTTAAATTCTTTTCCGCTTCTGTCCTCTTGCATTCCGATGACTGACTCATGCTTGCCTCATCTCCCCTGTCTCTAACTTTGGGCTCTAACCCCTAGGGGCAGGGACGATGTCCTTGCTCTAGCTCCTTTTTTGTGTCTGAAACACAGATGCGAGATGCTCAGTCTGTTTCACTACCTGACTCCACCCAGCAGCAGCAGCACCACCACTCCGCTGGGAACCTTCCTATCAACTTCTCGGGAGCCGCATTCTACCCCGCACGGGCTGTATACCCAAAGCGAAACTACAAAGCGAGCTATTTGTCTGCATTCGAGCCTGTGCGGTTTGTCTAAATCCAGTGTCCCCCATGGATGCCTGAGATCAATGAGAATGGCTCAGGGCAAAACCAAACCACTGCTGTCTCATCCTTTGAGTTCTCAGGGCCTCGGTAGCTTCTGGCACCTTCAGAAGCTGTGTTTGGAGTCAAGAAAAATCAGACATCATCTCAAGCGTGTGGACACTTCATCGATTTGGAATAGCTTTTTTCTTTCTTTTAATTTCAGATTAATGTGAGGGTATAAACAATTAGGTTACAATGCTTGCATTTATTAGTTGCCTCCTGCACCCAGGACGTGAGCACCCTTACAATGTGCCCACTAAGTGGGAGCACACCAGTTCCCCTTCCCTTCCCCTCCCCCTCCCCACTTCCCCTACACCCCAACTTGAATTGAATTGAGTTTTTCTCTTGTGTGGGCATGTATTAGATCGTCTCCTGGCTTCATATTAGTATTGAATACATTTAATACTTGCTTTTCCATTCTTGTGATGCTTTACTAAGAAGAATGTTCTTCAACACCATTCAGATGAATGTAAAAGACGTAAAATCTCCCTTTTTATGACTGAATAGTATTCTATGGTTGAGATATACCACAGTTATTAATCCATTCATGGGTTGATGGGCATTTAGGTTGTTTCCACATCTTGGAAATTATAAATTGAGCTACAATAAACAATCTAGTGCAAATGTCCTTATAGTCAAATGATTTTCTTTTTCTTCTGGGTAGTTGCCTAGTAATGGGCTTGCAGGATCAAATAGGAGGTCTATTTTGAGATCCCTGAGGATTCGCCTTACTACTAGTTTTGAATATAGCCTTGAATGCTGCTTGTTACATTTGAACAGAGATGATGTGCTTATTAAACTGCAACAGAGCCCTGTAGAGAATGGGCGGGCAGTCTCCTCACCTATCAAATGGGAAGACTAATGAGATAATACAAATACTCAAACTGGTGCTTGGCACATGACAAATGTTCAATAAATATTAGCTCTTATCATTACAATATGACTTAGAGCCACAATGGATGTGAATACTACTAGTTAGTAATGGATGGCCTGAGTGTCTAGTACAATTCTGATGACCTCTGTCCAGATCATCCTCGCAAATATTCTACAGCAGGATCATTCGGGCCTTCCTCTCTCTGTAGTCATTCAGTTCTTCCCTGTGACTCACTTCACTTTGCTTAGCAAAATGGAATCAGAAATTCACATTTTTTTGCCCACAAAAGTGCACTTTACATCAGATGAAAATGATTGGAGGGGGCGGGGTTATCTGCTGTTCAGTTCCTAAAAATTATATCTGTAGACATGCATAAACCAGAACGGCACTGGTATTTACGGGATGCCACCAGGTCAGTGGGTGTGTGACCCAGCTGACTTCTAATGGCACCCCTCTGCTGATCCCTGTTCGGCCAGGACAAGACTGGAGGGAGAACTGGTGCCCCTGTCTGGGAGCACCAAGAGGATGTGTCACCAGAGCTGGGACCTACTTACTCCTGGAGGCTCCACTGAAAGTCACTTCCTCTGTGAGACCTTCTTGGTCAGTTTCCTGTCAGAATGAATCACTCCTTTCCATGCTCTCCTGGCATTTTTGTTTAGAGCATGTGCCTTGCACTGGTTGTCTCCCACCCCAGCACCCTGAGGGCAGGATGGTTCCTGATTCGCCAGATACCTCCAGCATCCAGCACTGTGCCCAGAGGTACTCCAGGGTTATTAGAACGGAGGCCTTCCAGTAATGTTTGCTGCTAAAGGCATGGATGCCCTGCATGGGACCTGCCACTTCTAAGACCTTAGAACGAGTGATCTGAGGCCACCTAGACCAGTCTCCTCCTTTTACAGATTTAGAGAACATGCCAAGGAAGGAAGTGACATTCCCAGTGGGAGAGCTGGGAGCAGAATGCAGGGCTCTCGACTCTGGGCCCAGGGCTCTATTCTCTACACTTGCCCTTCCTCTTAATCCACTCTTCCTCCAGCAACAGTGCATGCCTGTGCTCTGTGGGAGGATGGGTGGGGAGGCTGAAGGCACCACCCCCAAGGCACAGGAAATAACTGATCTTTCCAAGCTTCCAATGTGACCCCCACAAGGAAGTTGTCTTGGTGGGGGAGGATCCCTACCCTTCTCAACATCCCAGTGGAGAGACCAACTCTGCTCCTCAGCCTTCTATCCCTAGGTTCAAGACACCCTCCCTTTTTTCTTTGTCGCCCTCAGTAGAGTGCTGTGCACATCCCAGCTCACAGCAACCTCCAGCTCTTGGGCTTAGGTGATTCTCTTGCCTCAGTCTCCTGAGTAGCTGGGACTACAGGCGCCCGCCTCAATAGCCCGGCTATTTTTTTTGTTGCAGTTTGGCCGAGGCCAGGTTTGAACTCGCCACCCTCAGTGTATGGGGCCGGCGCCCTACTCACTGAGCCACAGGTGCTGCCCTATCCTGTCTTTTTGACACTAAGCAGCTGGGTGTTGTTTCTGGCAAAGCTCAGCTTTGCCTTGAGTTGGTAAGGTATCCTGCCCCTCCGCCTCCTCCCTGGTCAGTCCCTGCAAAGATATCTTCATTCTCTTCCAGCCACCTTATTTCCCATGCTGCAGATAGACATTCTATTGGGCTCTTCTCAGGTCCAAGATTGCCACCAGACACAGAAGTCTGAACCTGAGTCCTTTTAGGGGAGGTAGGTGAGCGCGGGCTGGTTTTAATGAACCAAGCCGTCTCTTGTTCCCATTTTTCCACGTAAAGAACTCGGTGTTTAAATGGTATTGAGGAGGGAGCTGATGGCACAGGGCACCCTGGGGTCCCTCCAGTCTTCTTTCCTGACAGCTCTTCCTATTTCTTCCCTCCTGGGTCTGGGGTATTGTGGCGGTGGTTGAGTGGCTCTCTGGTGACACCTGCTTAGTCTTGCTCCGCATTCTCTGGGTCTCACTTCTGCTTCCCTGGCAGAAAGGGGCCCAGTGTGTTCAATGCAGAGTGAAGGCCTTGCTGGCCTGCTCCTTGGGCCTCGGTGGCTGTCCAGAATTTCCCAGCAAAGCCCTCATGACTCTATAGCCCTCCCCCACCCCCTGCACTGCCCATTACTCCTGGGATCCATCACGAGTTAGCTCACTGTTCATAAAACAGTGCACAGTCAACCCCCAAATTATAGACCCACTGACTGAGGCTGGGTGAGGCAACCCGGGGAGTGCACGGACATGAGCCCTGCACCAAACTGCGCTGGAATCCCAGCTCTGTTCTTCCTGGCTCTGTTATAGCAGTGAGCTCTTTAACCTTATTTAGTAGGGACAAGGATGTCTCCCTTACAGGATTTTGATAACAGATATGTGCCATGCCTGGCCCATGGCAGGTGCTCAAGAAATGAAACGACTGTTAGAGATGGTGTGCCTTGGCAAAGTGGCTGACGGGGCCAGTACCTGTGTCCTTCCGTGTAGCATCCAACATGCCTCCTTCCCTTGTACCAGCTGCAGTCTGGGTTCTGATGGCCATGGATGGAGCCGCATCTCCACCCGAATGCCATGCTGGGGTGAGGAAATGCAGATTATCCCCAGTGACACGCGCTCTTCAAGCCTCTGCAGCCCCCCACCAGCAGTGGCCAGCAGTGCTGCCCAGAGCCTCCCCTACCCTTTTGCATGTGGGCTCCAGAGAATAGTGACGCAGAGGGGAGGGACCTCTGCATCACTATGACAATAGTTCGAGAACTCCTCATTGCAATGGTGGCAGCAGCACCAAACAGGAGAGAATTGAGTAAAACTCTGAGGGTAGCAACTGTTTTGAAGGTTTGCTTTTAGCGGCTGTGTGGGACCCCTGAGGACTCCCGTCCTGTGCAAGGGTGTCTTCCTAGGAAGTGGAGACTCTTTAGGCTGAGGCCTCATTAGACAGTTAATGCTTGACTTCAAATAACAGAAAGTTAGAGCTGGACGGTAGCAATAAATTAGTGACTCCCCCTACCCCAGCTGAGTTCAGAGTGCAGGGACAGAGGCCCAGAGAGGGGAAGGAATCTGGCCAAGGTCACAGAGCAGAGCCTTTGCCCAGCTGACTCTGCTCTCAGCTGTCAGGTTGTTCAACTGCCCCAATTCAACTCGGCTGGCGGGATGAGATCTGGATTGGAGGCAGGACGGCGCAGACAGCGGGAGGACAACACAGGCCCTGCAGAAAGGAGCTGGAAAAGTCCAAGGCAGGAGCTGAAAAACTCATGCCTACTTCCTTCATGGGCTTCTAAGGGTAGGGGGAACCTTTAGAACCTGGCCATTCTGTAAGCTGGGCAGAGACAGATTCCTTAAACAGGGACGTTGTCTGGGGCAGACATGGTGGAAGAACCATTTTTCCAACTCAGGTTGGCATCTCCTGGGGTTTGTTTTAGCAATTTGCTGCATCTGGAGCCTTAGCTCTTGGGGACCAAGACTGGACCCGGCTTGCCCAGTACAGTGCTGAGGCCAAACTGACGTTGGTGGAGAATGATAACGTCCATTTGCCCACATCCACAGTCTCCATTAGCCCCATCCATCCTATACAGCCACATCAGCTCTTCTCTGGAAAAGTTCTTTGGGGCAGGTGACCACATCCTGTGGGGGCCTCAGAGAGAAGGTTCTCAAGAGGCCAGAGGTCACTCTGGTTGCTACTACCCCCAGGGGATGTCTTCTTAGGTAAAGACTTGTCACCGCCACCCTCCTTCCTCTTGGTAACTGAAATAGGGTGCTATGAGTATAAGCTCATTTGATTTCTTCAAACCCCCAGAAGGTGGGTGTTATTCTTATTTCTATGATGTAGTTGAAGACATGGAGGGTGAGAAGAGGTTAGTGACCTGCCCAAGGTCAACTGGTCAGAAGGCAGCAGGGCCAGGGCTCTGTCTGATGCTGTAATCTGTGCTTCTCCCACCCACCCCATCACCCAGCCTCTTGACCTGCCTAAGACCCCAGGATAGGTCTAGGGGACACCAGTGTGCACTGTCATCCTGTCCAGGGAGCCCGAGGCTCCAGATGCAGGAGCTACCCAGTAGAGATGAGTCATGACAATTCTGAGCCTCAGCCTGGAGCCCCAGCTGCCTTGCAGAGGCATCATGGAGATAGCGAGCCCAAGGGGCCCAGGGAGGGTTCAGAGCCATCACTCCTGTGAGTGGAAAGGGAAAGGGAGAGAAAACGTGACTTAACATTACCAATTCCTCCCGGGTTTTTGAGAAAGAGCAGTTCTCCAATCCCCATGCCTCCTCTTTATCCTCATCGCACCCCCCACGGGAGGTCACACTCACAGTGAGCCCCCTCTTTCTGGGGGTGCCTGGGGAGAGCTGTGTTCTGAGTCTTCCTGTGGTCCTGATCCCAGGGCTAGAGGTCCTCCTGGTCTAACATCCTGGGATCTTATGACACCGTCACTCCGACCTCAGTAACACCCACTACCATGGGGAACCAACGGCACATAGTATTTCTCCGACAGACTGATGTGGCATTTCAACGTGTCAGGTGCCTTTCTGAGCATTGGTTCATTGAATCCTCTGACAGCCCTCTGGGTTAGGTTCCACTGTCACCCCCATTTTGGGGTTGAGAAGTTGAGGTACTGAGGACACACAGCTGGCAGGGCCAGAAGACCCAGGTGATCTGACACCGGGGTCCATTTCTTAACTCCCCCACCCTGGGGGAAAGCCTCTCTGCTGGCCTTGTCAGCGACCCCTCTTGGAGGCTGTTTGTTAGCATGGGGCCTTTCCTTTCTCTCTGGGACAGAGGGGTCCTCTGGCTCCTTGAGGACCGAGTGCCTAATCCAGTCACTTGTGGTTTCCCATCTAGCCTTGGGGACAAAGTAATCTGGGATAACACAGGCTGCAGCTCCCAAACAAAGCCGTGTTGACAAACCCCCACCCCCTCCCCTGCAGGCCCCTGAGTGGGTGCGTCGAACGGCAGGCAGCATTGTGTAGGTTATCATGCAAACACATGTGCGTCCTGGATGCCAGCGAGCACGGCCAGAGCCTTCACAGCCCACAGCCTTGCCCGGCTGTCACCTCTCTGCTGCTGGCGCGAGCTCTCAAGTGCACTGTCCTCAGAGACTATCAAGCACTAAACATTTGAGATGCCTGTGTCCAAACAAGCCAGAAGGATTCAGTGGGGCAGGTGGGGCAGGCTGAGTTCTAAACACTGATGTGCACACCCAGGCAGGGCAGCCCTAAAGGTGGGTAAGGTGGAAGTGGGGTTCCTGTCCCCAACCTCACAGTCACCTCTCTCTCCCCATCCTCCTTCCCTTCTCTCTCCTCCTCTTCCCATCTCCCTCTCCCTCCAATAAGCAGAAGCATCAGTCTGATGTTTTCAGAGACCAGGGGACCCTGCTGCCATCTGTAGAGAGAGGAAAATGAGCCTCATTGACCCAAATAAGTAGGAGGAGAGAGGCGGTTACAAAGGAAAACGGGGTTTGGTTTTCCGAGGTTGTTGCAGGGAAGAGTTGAGATCAGGAGACACAGAGGTCCCACCTAGGCTCATCGAAAGCCTTAGATAAGAGTAGCGGCCTCTTCTTCCACCCTGATCAAATGCAAGCCTGAGAGGGGGCCTGTAAGTAGAGAGAAGCGGATGACAGACGTCACTGCGTATTAAAATGCAAGCGACCAGAGCGGGCTCCTGCCGACTCCGCCGTGCGCCTTGGAAATGACTGCTAGGCCCAGTTGGATTCGATGCACGGGCAGCCCATCCTCCTGCCACCCAGCTATTTATTTATTCAAAACAAACACGCGCTCACACTCTTTTTATTCTAGGTGAACAAAGCAAACACACTCGGCGGGCAGAACGCCCCCCCTCCCCCAACTCAATGTGTTTTCATTAATATAAATTGTTTGCAGTAGGCAAATTAATTCTAGAAATGGTTTTTAGACACGGCAAATCGTTCTTGTAAAGGAAACGATGCATGAGAGCTCTCTGCATCTTCGTATGCACCGGGGATCTTAGGTAAATATAATAATGTTGATAATGATAATCGATGCTTATTACAATGGCCAGGCTTAACGGCCTGAGCCTCAGAGCTGATCAGAGCCACCAAGTCCAGGTTGGGAGCTGCAGAGAGGCCCTGGGCCTGGGCATAGGACACGAGGTACAGAAAGCTTTCAAAACTGGGGAGTTGCGAGCGTATCTTAACACTGGAAACTCAAGGATTTCCTAGTTTAAAAATATAATACGAGGATCTTGCCCTTTTGAGCTTGACATCATTGAGGTGAAGATGGCAAGGTGGGTAGGTATGAATTCATCATGTAGGTGAAACAATGGAGCCCTAAGAGGTTAAGTGATTTCCCAGCTGATAATCAACAGAGCTTGGACTGAAACTCAGTCTAGATCTTATTTTAAACCTCCTGCTTCTTTCACTATACCAGAACGTCAGGGTTTGGGGTCCCACTAGGACTATGGAAGTTCCACTGTGTTAAAAGAGGCCAGCTGAGAGTAAGAAAATTGGCCATTATATCATTATTTAGCACGTACTCCGACCTTCACCTTGACAGTAGGCTCACTGGCACAGCAGGTGCCACTTCATTTCACAACATACAAACCAAATGGTATTACACACTTCCGTAATACACTGAGAGTGGTTTCAAAATGACCTTTGATCCTTTTTCTCAAAATCGACCTTAAATCACCAAACTTTTGGGGCTAGCCTCATCTGTAGAAATAATATCCAGGAAACCACGGGCTTGATAGGCTGAGTCTATATATGTTTTTAAAATGAAGATTAGAATAAATGCATAACTTTTTAAATGTTTATCCAAGTGCCACTTGATGAATGGCCTGGCCCACAACAGGGTACGCACAACACAACATGTTGTGGAGATATTAGCCTACACTAGAAGGCAGCAGCCAGACACCTCTAAGTTACTCTTTTTTTTGAGACAGAGTCTCAAGCTGCCCTGGGTAGGGTGCTTCGGTGTCACAACTCACAGCAACCTCCAACTCCTGGGCTTAAGCGATTGTCTTGCCTCAGCCTCCCAAGTAGCTGGGACTACAGGCACCTGTCACAATGCCCGGCTATTTTTTGGTTGTAGTTGTATTGATGTTTGGCAGGGCCGGGCTGGATTTGAACCCACCAGCTCCAGAGAATGTGGCTGGCGCCCTAGCCGCTGAGCTACAGGTTACTCTTGATGTGATTGATCACCCTGGCTCCACACCTGCCAGAACCTCCCGCCCCTCTCACACATTCCTTCCAGGGGTCTGCTATGCTCCTCCTCAGAGCCAGATCCTCGTAGTCAACTCGAGAAGAAGCACAAGGCTGACATCAGAGTATTACCTGAGCTCTGATTGAGGTCTGGGGACAGGGATTTAAGAGCTGTGGTTGAAAGAACAGCTGGTTGGGCTCTGCTGGGACTGTGCAGTGTCCCAGGGTGACATCCAGGAACGGGGTATGCACCCCAATGACCCTCAGACGCAGACTGAGCACTGGGTGATGACAAGGGAGTGTCATCAATTTTGTAAGTGGTGACAATGATCACACAGTTATATGGGGAAAGTGGGCATATTTCTTTAAAAGATCCCTCCTGAAGGCTCCAATACCCAAAAAGGCCAGACAACTGCCGAGGAGACACCTGTGCCTTGGTGTCTCTTTCACTTTGCACTTAGGATGAAATGCGGAACCCCCATTTCCTATGCCTAGGTCAATTTCATGTGAATTTCCTAGGCCTCAATTCCATGAATGGATTGTGTCCATTCATTGATAGATTCATTCATTTTGCCCCAGCGGAAGGGACAGTGTTCATTCGTTTCCTGGCCAAGGAACCCATACACCTATATATACCCCAAGACTAAAAGCCTAAAGGCGGAGATGGGGAAAGACTGGGAGAGAAACGGAGAGAGCTTTTGTCTCCCCACTTGAGTTCTCTCTCTCTACCAGGAGCTTTAGTGTTTTCTGTATTCTTTTCTGTAAATAAATTCTGTCTTACTACTGGAAAAAAAAAAAAAAAGAAAATGCCATGAAGGCTATGTTAAACAGTTTGATGAAAACATTTCAGAAAAAAAGAAAAGATCCCTCCTGAGTTACATAGCAGAGAAATCACCAGAATGGGATTCACTTTAAAATACTTCAGCACAACATAGGGGGAGGGATCATATGGGGATAGATAAAGGGGGCATCTTGAAAAGCCAGAGCGGACATATCTAGACAGGTGTTGCATCTGCGTGATGGGTAGAGGAGGTTCATTATTTTGCACAATTTAAAATAATTTGTAGTAATTATTGGGAGAGAGAGAGTAGCGAGACTTTTAAGGAGGCAGCAGGGTAAGAGGATGATGTGGGGTCTCTTGGGAGGGGAGTGAGTTTCAGCACCCCCATAAGCTAGTGGGCACCCTGGTGCCCCCCAAGTTTGCCTTCTGCTTCTTAGTCTGGCTGCGTTTCTCACTTAGCCATGGCATCCCGTCATGAGCGCCTGCCTCTGTAATGAGGACTGATGTATAATTGATGAAAGCACAATGTGATACAGTCACAGAAACCTCGTCTGCTAGGAGACATCTGTTCAGCACACAGAATCCGCTCAGCTACTGTCACAATGCATTTACTGTATTGTATCAGAGCTGCAGGAATCCGTGAGCGCCACGCGAGCCGCGCTCCGTAACATGTTCCGTCTCGGGACATGGAGTGGTAGGAGCTGGTGCTTGCGCTTTAGAGATTTATGCGTCTGGGCTGTGCCCCGTGCACCTCCCTTGTTCTGCGTCCCTTCAGAGTCCTCTTCATAAATTACCCTGCTCTCTGATGGGCTTCTAACAGACTCAGGTGTCGGCATATAACGTCCCTCCTGCCACAGATGCCTTAGCGCGCTGCCCATTCTGAAAGAGGGAGGTGGCTCCTTGGGATTCCTTCTCTCTTTCTGCCAGAAACTATGCCAGACTTTCTGCCCCCGGTGCATGCAGGTGTCTCAGTGGGCTCCACCTCCATATCAAATGTTCTAAACCAGACACTAAGGCCCTGAGGTCTGAGAGCTTGGTGCCAACGGGTTGTCCTGTGAGCTCTGGATGGAGGAGAGGCGGGGATAGATAAAGGGGGCATCTTGAAAAGCTCTAGAGGAAAGGCCACAGCCTGGGTATCAGGCCACAGGCCTTGGCATGGATGCCCAGGGCCAGATTGGGCCCCAGGCACCTGATCAGATCGGAGTGGGTCATCTTTCCTGGAAGATAGAGGGTCCCGGGGCTCGGGGGCAATGTTGTGACTTCAGGGTCTGAATAGTCAGAGCCTGGGTTCTCCACCACTCTGGGCTCCTGGTTTTGTCATCTTAAGCCTCTCTGCTCAGTCCTAGGCGGTGCCTCACTCACCTACTCCTGGAAACCCACTCAGTGCAGACTGCCTAGAAGCTTGGTGGGGCCATTGCTGTGCGGCCGGTCAGCTTTGCACCGATCCACACTGTCTTACACATTCTCAAGATCTGAGTCTGTGCACGTGTGTGTGCGCACACGTGGGTATGCATGCATGCATGTCCAGGCTCTTCTGCTTTCCCGGAAGCCCCTCCTGAGGACTGGCTCTGTGTCTTTTCTTTCTCTGGGATCCTGTACGGTTTGGTACAGGGTTACAAAGATCCCTCAGCCCCTGAGATCTAACTGCAAAGGCTTCTCCCTCTGGGAGCCAGGGCAGTGCTCGCCAAGGTCGCGGTCGGTGCATTGAGCTACTATTACCCAGCACTTGTGAACTGTCAGGCAATGTTCCAAGTGCCTTGCCCATAATCAATAACATAACCCCTTAAATAACCCCACACAGTGGGTACTGTTATTAGCCTCACTTTTCAGATGGGATTGATGACACGCCTCAAGGTCACACAGCTAATAAATGGTGTCTTCGCACCCAGGCAGTCTGGCTCTGGAGTCCAGCTGTCCCCCTGAGCTGCTGCCCCAGCAGGGCTCAGGAGTGAGGCTTGACGTCAGGTTGCCCTGGGCATGAGCCCCAACACCGATACTGTGCATAGGCCACTTCCTTGGAGCTCAGTTTTCTTTTCCACAAATGGGGCTGATAATACTCACCTCAGAGAGTGACTATGAAGATTCTGGCATCCCAGTGTCTGGCATTCCTGGCACTTATGGGGTGCTGAGCAGAAGGGTGTCTCTGCTCCCCCGCACTGGGGAGAGGACCCAGTGAGGGGAACGGGCCTCACCCATCCCTGTGTTCACAGGTCCTGCCCCCAGCAGTGTCTACACAGAGGTGCGCTTGGGGTCTGCAGGGTCCAGGAAGGAGGGACACGGCCCCTGCTTCCCTACCCACTCCAGCCTGTCCCCACCCCTTGCACGTCTTTCCCCCAAAGACGATTCCCCAAGGCAGCCGCAGAGCTGCCCCTTCACGCATCGCCTGGGGCTCGCAGGCCTCAGTCACTTGGAAGGTACCTGGGGGCTGCCGTGTGGCCTTCCTAATTAGAGCCTGACAAGGGAAATGTGAGCTGCTCCCATGCCACCTGGAAAGCAAGGACGATGGGCTGCCTGTCCGCCACCCAGGACCCGCTTACAAGCTTCTACAAAGCCCAGTCCCAGAGGCCAGGGTAGCACCACAGCCTCCTTGATCAGAAAGGCTGGGCCAGGCAGGGTTTGGGGCCCTGACAGCAGCGGAGAGGCAGCGCCTCCTAATTCTTCCCATCACAGAGATGTGGCTGCTCATTTTTCTCGGACCATTGTATTGAATTCACTGAATATCTATGACGAGGCCTATTTATTTATTTATTTAGAGATAGTCTCTGGCATCACAGCTCACAGCAACTTCTAACTCCTGGGCTCAGGCGATTCTCTTGCCTCAGCCTCCCGAGTAGCTGGGACTACAGGCGCCCGCCACAGCACCTGGCTATTTTTTTGTTGCAGTTTGACTGGGGTTGGGTTTGAACCTGACACCCTCGGTATATGGGCTGGCGCCCTCCCCACGGAGCCGGGTCTCACCTCAGCTTTTCTCAGCCTTGCCAAAGAATAGAGAAATGAATGAGAGACACTCAAGATAAACCTCGAGGAACTCAGAGAGGGGCAGAGAACCTGGGTCCTTGTTCGTGGGTCCGTTTCCGAGAGACCCATCCCAGGGAAAGTCTCCAGCTGTCTCTCGGTGGGGGTCGTGGTGCCATTTGGGGCAGCCACAGACCGCTGTGCATCTATCCCAACCAAAGGACTTTCATATCCCTGGTTTTTGTGCACCAAATACCTGGAGATCCCTCGGTCACTGTGGCAACCAAATAGGCTCCCCTCCCCCATTTCAAACACCCACAGGGCCTGAGAGCCTGCCCGGGTGAGAAGCTCCTCACACTTATGCTTGCTCTCAGCAACACACACATAGCTACCTGCTTGGGTCTCTGGTCCTTCGGGAGTAGTCCTTCTGGGCATCAGCTCCTGCAAAATTGGAGGCTGTGCTCTGGCTTTGACATCTGTGACCCAGGTGCCCCAGCGGGCTTGGCCAGACCCCCTCCACCTGCCATCTGCTTCTCACCAGCAGCCCCACTCCTTCCCTGAGTCCAGTTGTTTGGGCCTCTCCCCTGCCTGGACTCCCCAGCCCTCTCCCTGGTTTGGGGCATCCTCCTTCCATGACTGAGACTCCCATCTTTAGTCCTATGTGGTGGGACCCTAAGGCAGGAAGGAGGCCAGGGAAGTGTGAAGGGCGTGTCCCTTTCCCCCTAGATGGAGTCTCTTTATTATTCAAGGCTCCTGTCATCTCCTGCCCTCTGACAGTTCCCGGGGTGGGATTTTAATTCCTCATTGTTGCCTCTGTCAAGAAGGGACTTCCAGATAACTCACCCCAGCCTTTCTCTTCATCTGCTCTGCTTTGCATTTCTATGGTCGGTTCTTCCTTCCTGATATAATGATTACTCTGTGTCTTTTACTCACACAATCAGACACACACACACACACACACACACCCCCTTAGATATTTCCTTACAACTCTTCTCTGAAGGGATGAGGGTGAGGGAAGGCTAGGGGGAGCTTTAACGAGGAAGGCTTTCTTCCTAGTTGGGTGGGAGGGCTGGGAGGAAGTCATTAGAGGAGGGATCCGGGGTGTCAGCGGAGCCACTGTCTGGCATGCTTTCAAAACGTGTCTACTTTTTTTGTGATTAAAATATAACACAACTTCATTGTAAGAAATCTGGAGAATCTAGAAGAGCAAAAAGAAGAAAATAAAAAATTCCTGTGGTCTCACCAAAAGGATACAGAAACTGAATATTTCGGTGCCGTTAGTGCATTTCCTTTTGAGGTTTTCTTTGGGGGAGGGGTGGGCGGAAATTAGACTGCATACGCAGTTTTAGATTTTTGTTTTTCAATTTATATTGTAACAAAAGCTTTTTATTTTATATCATTAAATCCTTTCCAAAGCACAGTTTTAAGGATTATAGCCTTTTCTATGGACAGGCCATGATCAACATCAAGGGTATTGAGCCTAAGATGCTAGGGAAGGCCCTGGCTAGTATTTCCACCAACATTTCTTGAGACGGAGAATGAGCCCTTCTCCCTGGTGATCCATTTCCTATCTTACTTCTCTTGATAGTCAGGAAGAGTTTGCCAATATCAGTGCTCATCCCCATTCCACCCTTTTGCACATCATCTTGAGATGGATTTGTGGGAGCTCCATGAATGGTAAAAAAAAAAATGCAGCCTTCCAATATAAGGCCACCTTCATTCAACAAACCTTCAAAAGTGGAGGAATAGGAGGAGAGTGAGGAAATATGCAGCGAGAAGTAGGTAAGGGACAAAATGTCATGTCTTAAGCTCCAAGACAAAATCATGGGGGAACAGAAAACTTACTAATAAATTCTTTTTGGTTCTGTATTGTCTATGATAAATGATCACACTCAGCATCAATACCTGCAAACATCCCTGGGAAAGAGACACACATGCAAGCCCATCATTCCTCCTGAAAGCGGTGGGTTGAATTCAATTTCGGATTGGAAGGCAAATTTCACAGCCCGAAACAAAATTATCTTAGAGAGCTGCCACCACCACACATGTAATAAAAGTAAAATCATTGTGGCTAAAGTGGGGGAATGTTTCTCCAGGGGCACAAAATATCTTAAAGCGCCGGATGGTGAAGAATTGCTACTCTTAAGTCCAAATCTTCTGAAACCACAAGACTTTGCTCTTAATGGCATTAGTACCAGGAAACACAACCTCTCTGGAAGTTCAGAATATCTTTTGATCGGCCAGAACTTGCCATTCTTCTTGGAAAAAGGAAAAAAAAAATCCGAGGAGGGCATGTCATAGGGGTAGACATGTCTGTAGCTGTCTAGGTAGGAGAGACAGCACCAGTGAGCCCATTTCTGATTGCAACCACATATTTCTATGCTTGGGTGAAATTCAACAAGAGATTTTGGAAACAGATGCAAGATGATGAATAGCCAGTGTGTTCCTCAGTTACTGCCCAGGGAAACTGCATTGTTGCATTCACAGAAAGCAATAGAACCATGTATTTTAGAAAATAATGATGTGGTGATGAGGCATGGGAGGCGGAAGACAGAGACACAGGGAAAAGGCAGAGAAAAGGGGCAACATGGGTATTTTGCTCAAAAATCTAATTCTCACAAACCTATATTAGCCAAGGCTGATGCATGTGTATATAACACATACAAAGGAAACTCTAAAACAAACAAACAAACAAACAAACAAATAAACAAAACAAAACAAAACGAAAAGCAACCCCACTCTCACTGTTTGGAATGGAGAGGCAAAACTGGACCCCTTGTCTGTTACTATAAAAGATTCATAGGGAAAAAAGGAGAGAAAAACCTAGTAGCTAGCTTTGGGATCAACTAGTTTGGCATTTATAAGGTTTCCATGTTCATGAATTTGTCACTGCTGTGGGCTTTCTTTTCCCTTGGCATAGAACAGTTACTATGATGAGCAGTCACATAAAGCACAATATAAATTTTTATTATTATTGGATGGTGCCGCGGCTGAGCAGCACTGTTCTGCATGGAGGTTTTCCGACATATTATAATTACATTCTGTAGGTTTGCAAATAATGACATAACCCAGTCACCTTACTGTGGGTATGATTTATAACAAATAACAAAATGTTATTATATGGAAATTAGGTTCCACACAACAGCTGACTAGTGGGGAGCACTCCAGAGCCACTTTAATCACTAAGATGGGAAAAGGTGGCATTTCAGGACCTGGGACAGCGCCAGAATGGCCTTAGTCACCTTACTTGGTAGAAAGACCTCTCTCCACAAGAAACAAACTGGAGGAGGAGAGAGGTGGTGGGAGGGTCATCGGTGGGACCTCGCCTACTCTGCATATTGCAAGGGTACATGTCAAATATATTAATAGTAGAGTATAAATGTCTAAACACAACAATTAAATAAGCGAGGTGAACGCTATGTTAACCAGTTTGATGTAAACATTCCAAATAGTATATAAAATCAGCACATTGTACCATAAATGCAGTAAGGGACACAGTTATGATCTAATAAAAAGCAAAGAAAGAAACTGGAGGGAGGGTGTGTGGGGGCAATTAAGACCCAACCTGGGTTGAGGCCAAGGTCTTTGCCAGACTGAGAGAACAGGGTCCCGTGCATTCCTTTTGATTTTCCATTTGGGTGCTGCCTTCTCTGACCTCCTTTTATAGCTTAATTCTTCTTCTCTAACTTGGAAGGAAAACTGTCCACTGCACGATCATCCAAAACTAACTTCCTTTTTTTTGTTTGTATCATTGGATATATTGTTCTTACCTAAGAAAAAATTAAGAAATGCGACCAAAGACATACTGAGCCTAGAGGTCATGAGCATAAAGCACATTGTTCTTAGCCCTTTCCCTAAACATAGGCCAGGCCTGAGGCCAAAAAACATAGCGAAGAAGTATAATATTTATTGGTCATTTAATCATTTAACATTTTCCTCACACAGGTGGATGATCACTGATTATAAAAAAAGCAGAATATGAAATTTTTAAACATTCTCTCCAGCTCTCTTCTCCCCCATTTCTCCCTCTGTGCAAAACGTAAGAGATCTGGAATGCCAATTTAACAGATCTCTCTCTTCTGGTCATTTCCTGAGATTTTCCAAGGGGACTGCCTTTTGGTATAAATAGCTTTTACAAAATAACAATAAAAATGATAATAGTTTTCATAGAACTGTAATGTTTCCCCATATGTGATGGAGTAGAACTTGATTACCCCATTTCACTGGAGAGTAAGAACTAGTTCAGTGACTTGCCCAAGAGTAAGGGAAAGATTAGAACTTGGGTTTTCTAACATCTCAATTGAAGATATACCCTGCTAGATCATGGGCATCTACACTGATGTAGAAAATGGCAGTGTCCAAAGACAGCATTGGAAACTGGGTTGAAACAGGTCAGAGCTCTGCTGTGCTTCCCTCCTCCATCTCACCTTGGGAGTTCTTGACTCTGTGGCAACAATTTGGCTTGTTCATCTTTGTTTACATTCAGAGACTGATTCTCTTATTCCCCAAGCATAAAGCCCCAATCCTTCTTTGCCCTTGTTTACATAATTTCCAGGTTCGGAGTGGATGTGGTAAAGGTTTAAGAAGGGGAAGGGGGGAACAGAGAGGCACTCTGGGTGGTCAGCAGGGAAGTACCAACTTCCATCCCACTGTCCTGGAGAGGCAGTGAAGAAGAACTCAGAGTAAGTTTATCGTGATCTCAAAATCAGGGCTGAGTGGCTTTGGTTTAAAATGATTAAGAGCTCTGAGAGTTTTGAGAAAGGCCTCTAACTATCCTATTTGGGGGCAGAGTGTCTTTTTTTGACCTCAGTGCCCAAAGTTTTGAAAGGATAAATGCACTAAGAATTTAAATACTGGGAAAGCAATCGCAATGACATTTAATAACTCTACTGCAGTGGAATTAGAGAATTATCACAGTGATACGGATCCCAATACCAGTGTCCTTTCAGTGATTAGAGAATTCCTGACCATTTAATAAAATGGGGCAAATTTTGGGACAGTTAATGCCAATCCAGAAACCTTTTCTTAGTCCTTCACAGTCCAATCCCATCTCTTGTTGCTCCATTTCCCAGGATGACTCTGGGAAAGTGACACTGACTCTAGCCCTATATTTTTGTTGCTGCTGGAAATGGGCAGCTACTTCCTCTTCACTAGCTAACCCTCTCGCCCTCTGGATGGCCATGGTTAGTTCTGCGCCATACTCTTTCTTACCCTCTGGGATGCCTGTTATTGGAAAGGGATTTCCAAATGTTTTCCCATTATCAGAAGTTTTCAGTGGTGTCTTATTATCCAAAGAACTAAAGAATAGCCCTTTTGAAGTCTTCTGATATTATACCAGGCATGGGGACTGACTCCCATAATGCTAGCACTTTGGGAGGCCAAGGTGGGAGGATCGTGTGAGGCTGGGAGTTTGAGGCCAGCCTGGGGAACAGCGACATCCTAACTCTATAAAAAAGTAGAAAACCTTAGCCCAGCCTGATGGTGTGTATCTGTAGCCCCAGCTAGTTAGGAGGCTGAGGCAAGAGGATCACCTGAACACCAGAGTTTGAGATTGCACTGAGCTATGATGATGCCATGTAACAAAGCAAGATCCTGTCTCAAAATGAAAAAAAAGAGAGAAATATTCTAATGGATATTTTTCTTTGGAGCAGGAAAGCCTTTCTTCTAGTGTAATGTCATATGGAACTGAAAGTGTAAATGGGTGTAAAGCTGATGTTTTGAATGCATCCTACACCCCCCCTCCACCAGGTGAACATGTTCACGGAGTTCTTCCCCAACCTTCTCCTCCTCTGTACTAGACATCTGCCACCATCCTGAGCTTTCCTTGCCAACACGGCCTCCACTCCAGGATTCAGCTCAGTAAGGGCTGCAGGTCCCTGGCTCTGGTTAGGTCAGGGGATTTCCAGCTGGGTCAGAGGATGGGCAGGCACACAACACACACAGATGCACAAACATCAGATCCACAGTGATGTGTGCTCACTCGCTAAAGCCCAGTTCAGCATGCAGGACTCATGACTGCGGCTGACTGCAGGAGAGCACTGGGGAAGTGGCGCATTACCAGAGGGAAGCGGAACAGCAGGGTGCAAGGTCTAGGGCCCGGCTCTGCGTTTGAGTCTGGGCTCTGCCAGAGCAAGGAACTGGAGAAATTTACTTAACCTCTCCATGCCTCATTTTCCTTACGTGCAAACTTGGGAGATCATAATAGAGCCTAAAGGCTGGGCTATGGTGAGAAGTGAAAGAGTCTTCACACACATCCCGTAAAAAGCAGCATTGAGAAAACCCCCTGAAATGAAGGCCGCGGTCTGTAATTGTTGGCTCTCCCCACTTCTGTCCACCCTCACATCTTCTTTGCCAGGTCCGCACTCCCAGTCTGCTGGCATCTCCGGCTGCAGTTCCGGGGTAGGGGGTGGGCCGGGGCAGGGCTGCCGCTGGCACACAGGGAGGGCACTGATTGCCTTGTTCTCTGCACCCCTCCTTCTCTTCCAGGGCCTGGCTGGCCAAGCGGGATCATCTGGCAGGCACGTGACAGCCTCTCGCGGCTGAGCTGCGAGGCATAAAGGGATTTATGGTTGGTTGTAGCTCCGCATCCCACTCTGGATCACTTCAGGGAGCAAATCCCCACTCTCCACTCCCAGCTGTGCACTAGCAGGCCCAGCCCCCGGAGGGGAAATGCCAGCTTCCCTCTCCCCAGGGCCCGGTGGCCATCCTGAGCCACCCCTCCCCACAACTTAGAATCTCCTCTGCTCCCTGCTCCATTTGCTCCCCATCAGAGGAGGAAGGGGGAGGTGGTCTGAGCCATCACATCAGGCAGTGACAATTAAGCCCATTCAGAGCCGAATCATTTGCATGCAAGTCCTCACTAGGCGGAGAACACTCAACCTGTCATTATCTCTTGGCTTTGCTGGTAAACGTGCCACCCGGCTGTGGAGATGGCAGCTTCCTTTCCCTGGGCACTGCCAGGCAGGGAGACGGTGACTGATGAAGGGCCCAGGCCCTTCCCTTCTGCCCTCGCTGGCCTCTGTAGGAGGCCAGGAGGTCAGAGCTGGAAGAGGGGGAGGGCTGGGGATGGAAGGCGAGACCCCGCTGTGCTTGGGCACTGGGGAGGGTCTCCGGAGGACACTGCAGTGGGGACAGGAGAGAGGGCAGGAATCATCCAAGACATCTTCCCACCTCCTCAGCTGGAATTTATTGAACGAGATTATCACTTGAAAAGTATTAAAAGCCACCATTTTGCTGTACACCCACAGAGCAGGCTCTGTAGCAGCTGCTCACTCAAAGCCACGCCAGCTGTTCCCTGCCCCCACCCTGCACCAAGTACTCTGTCCCCGCCCCCACCTCCAGCTCCAAATAAACCACAGCCGGATACTACTATGCCTGGTAGGGCTGGCCTAGCGTCTCTGTCCTCAGAGGCAAAGAGACAAAAAATAAGACCCAGAGGCAATTCCTCCACCCTGGCTCGCTGTGAACCCTTCAGGAAACCAGGGTTCAAAGGCCACCAAGGTGTGTGGGGCGAGCGGGATCATCTTGCAGGCACGGAGACCTACTTTAACCTCTGGGGCCAAGAGAGGGTCCAGTTGAGTTGTCTAAGATCTGGCCACGCCAGTAAAAATAGGTGGTCCTATCACGAAAGATCCAGAAACGCTACACCATCCAAAGCATTATTCAGTATCTGCCAAGAGCTGAAATAAATTCCACTCTTCAGGTTTCATTCCTTCCACTTAAACTGCTGATCCTGGTTTAAATGCAAATACCCAGAGACTCTAAAATACGCTCAATTATTTGCCCCTTAGTAAGAATACATTTCTGCAGCCTTTTCTGACAATAAGCACTGATCAAAAAGGAAGGGAAAGAGAGAGAGATGAGAAGGAAAAATGCAGAGTGAGGAAGCTGGATTTGGAAGCCTGGCCTTCCCCTGCATTGTTTCTCAGGGCTGGTCTGGGCACCGGGGGTGGTGGGGGTGGTGGGGGGTGTCCAAGCCAACTAAGTGAGTGTCCTTTGTCCTGGGTGTCTCCTGGGACAGTAAGTCCCTGGGTCTGATTTCCAAATAGGAGCTGGAAGAATTACCCTTGAGTGTCCGTATACCAGGCCTGACAATGAAGTTCATGAACTCACCCTAGAAAAAGTGCTGCATGCCTCATTGCTGAATATCACTACAGTTATATAGTTTTGAAGTCCTCCCCTTGGGAAGCTCTGCACTGAAGCCAGCACCTAGTCCACCCTTCAAAGCACTTTTATTCTCTACTGCTGGATGAGGCCACACACCACAAAGTCCAAGTTTGTTTCTCTTTGGAATGGGCAGATGTATCAGAAGGATAATTGCATTTCCTACCTCGGTTTCCACCTCAGAATCAGTAACCCGGCTTGTGAACGGCCCAGAGGTGTTACCTTTTGGTAACCTCCAAGAATAGGAAATTCAGTTGGTCAGGTACGTCTGAGCACCCACTTTGTGCTCCCAGAGATAGGACATGTCTGACTTGGTGGCAGCCAGGAGCGCCTCTCTGCTCCACCCCAAGCCCTGGACACAGGCAGGCAGTCCGGGGTGGCCACTTGTCTCAGCTCTCCCCCAGCTGCCTGTGACTCCCTGCAGGCAGGGTTCTTTTCTTCCAGGGGTGGGGGACCCACAGCCTTCTGATTTCAAGATTGTTCTTTTTCAAGTACCAAAAGAGGCAAGGAGTGCTTTATTTTTCTCTGCTGCACCCCTTGTCTTTTTGCTCTTTCTCTTTGTTTCAGACTAATATGAGGAGACCAATGATTAGGTTCCAGTGTTTGAAACTGTTAAAGTCCAAGTTGTAGTTGAGCCCTTCACCTAGGACAGCAGTTCTCAACCTGTGGGTCGCGACCGCTTTGTAACAATGAAAATACACCGCGGCATTGAGAACCGCTGACCTGGGAGGTGTGCCATGTGTCCTTACATGGTGCCTACTAGGTGAGAGCACACCAACCCTCCTCCCATCTCTTCCTACCCTCACTTGAATTTAATTGTGTTTTTCTCTTGTGGGGGCATGTAGTTGTTCATCCATCGCTTTCCTGTTAGCATTGAGTATACTGGATACTTGCTTCTCCATTTTTGTGATACTTTAATAAGAAGAATGTGCTTCAGCTCCATCCAGGTTAATACAAAAGATGTATAGTCTCCTTTTTTATGGCTGAATAGTATTCCATGGTGTACATATACCATATTTTATTCGTTCATGGGTTGACGGGCACTTGGGTTGATTCCATATCTTGGTGATTGTGAATTGAGCTGCTATAAACATTCTAGTGCAAATGTCCTTATGGTAAAATGATTTTTTTCTTCTGGGTAGATACATAGTCACAAGATTGCAGGATCCAATGGAAGGTCTACTTTTAGCTCTTTGAAGATTCTCCATACTTCTTTCCAAAGAGGTGGCATTAGTTTGCAATCCCACCAACAGTGTAAAAGTGTTCCCTTCTCTCCACAACCACACCAGCATCTGCAGCTTTGGGACTTTGTGATGTGCTCTAACCTCATGGGGGTTAGGGATGTACCCCTTTTAATGAAATGATTTGTTCTATAAAATTTGGGTCCAGTCAAAAGGCCACATTGAAGGACCTAGAAGGTCACACATGGCCTTAAGGCCACAGGTTCCCCGCCCCTGGGAGACACATGGCTCATGGCCAGCAAGTTCTTGTTGGATGGTTGCCAGCCACTGCCTTTGAACAAGTCATGATCTAGTTGGGATGATAGGAATTCACACATAGGCAACAATCAGAGACCAGTAGGAGTCAGAATCTTCTGTTCCTGCCTGGAAATTCCCAGGGTGTTGCAATCCTCATTCTAGAACTACCGCAGCACTTGGTCTCCATTGTGCCCATCTACAGCCCTGCTACTCTGAGTCAGATGCCACTGCACAAGGTGTCCACACGGAAGGAAATCCGTGTGTAAATCACATGTTAGGTAAGAGCTCTGAGTCAGGTTTACTTGAAGCTTCACTCTGTCACCTACTGTGTGATTGTGACCAAGTTAACCCATCTAGGCCTTAGTTTCTTCATCTGTAAAATGGTGATAGTGAACTGCCTAAGTCAAAGTTTGCTGTGAAGATTAAATGCAACAGTGGACGCAAGGCACTTAGCACATTGCCAGACACACACAACACTCCATAAGTGTCTGCGATTTAACTTTATCATTTCCCAAAGCATAAAGCTAGTGTCATAAAGGTAATGCAGCAGAAGATTTTGAAATTTAAAGAGGGGAGACCAACTCCTCTCTTCCAGCGAAGAAAATAGAATAATTCTGGGTCAGGAAGGCTACTCTAAGAGCAACTAAGAAATGCCAAACTTTGGGATCAAAGCAGAAAAATTAGGCATTTTTTAAAATTTTCTAGGATTATCTAGAAGATCAGGACACAGGTATGTGGGTCAAATACTATCACCACCACCAGCAGCTCTCATTTATTGAATAGCTACCACATGGCAGGAATTGGGCCAGATCCTTCTTTGTAATCCTTAAAATGACACTTCGAGGAAGGCATTATTAGCCCCATTTAATCAACAAGGAAACTCAGCTGGGCAGATAACTTGGCCAGGGCCCCGTAGCTGGGCACTGCCAGAGCTTGTGTGCAAACCAAGCTTATTTGACTCAAAGACCAGGTCTTTCTCCTAAGCAGACCGCCTGCAATACCCAGATATTCTACAGCATAAGGTCCTAGCAGGTAATGGCAAGCATCTCTGTGGGCCCTAGCACACTTGCAGGGTGTTTGGTATATGCTCACTAAATTGAACATTTGGTGGCATAAATCAATTTCATGGACCGGGTGGAGATGTGCCATTTGTGACAAGTGCCTCTACATGGTTGCAGCACCCAGAACTTTGCCACTGAGAGAGGAGGACAAATAGCACTGAGCATGTTTCTGAGATGATGATTGTGAACTTGACCTCTTATTGCTTTTGGCTGTTGTGCAGAGATCTACCTCCCTCCCAGTGCCAGCCCCTCCCTCCCTCTCCAATAAGGACAGTGTTAAATTGCAAGAAACAACAGAGGCCCCCACTTGGTTGGCCCAGCTCATAAATAATGAGCCGGCACCAGGCTCCCTTCTTTTGAAAGAATTCTCTCTTGGCCAGCAAAGCTGTGTGGCAAGGCAGCCGGCTCTTCATTGCAGTTGTTTATTTATTCATGCTCAAATCGGGTAGGCCAAGCCTGTCGTTTGTTCTCAGACATCTTTCCCCTCCATGAATCTTGCTCTCCCCCAGCCTTTCCCACTAGTTCTAGCTGCTCTCCGAGGGCTCCAGTGGCAGATGGGATGGAAGGCCACTGGAAGTCATCCCAGTGGCTTGACTGTCCCAGGAGCTGGGGTGGAGGATCCAGAGAGTGAATATGGAAAAAGATCTTTGCCACGCCGGTCTGTCTGCTCATGCCTCCCTGGCAACAGGGCCTGTCTGGGATCCAGGGCTCTGTGCCATGGAGATGTGAGGCAGGTGCTCTGGGGACTGCCTGGCTCTGCTGACTGTGGGTCTGGGGAGGGACCGCTCAGATGAGCTCTGGATGGAGCCCATTCTTCTACTCTGCCTCCTCCTTCTTCCAGGGTTTTAAACCAGCACCACCCTTCCCCTTGCCTCTACACCCTAACTCTGCCTCATGGCAGAGCTGATCTGATAAACATTTCTGAGTCACCAATGAGGCTGGACCCATGGGGCTGACCATGCTGTCATCTCCTAAGCTCAACTAAAGTCTCCCAGCCTCCCGCCCCTCCCCAGGCTTGGGTAGCCTCCCAGTGCAGTGAGCACAGAGCCCTGTCACCGTGCTCAGAGTCACATGCAAACCCAGAGTAGCCCAGAAAGACGAGGCAGAATGGAAAGCACTTAGGTGGAGGCCCTCAGCCAACTTTCATTTACTGCGCCACCTGGCTGCTTTTAGTCCTGGGCACACAGAGTCTGTCATTGTTGGACTAGATTTCTCCATTCAGGGCAGGAGAGCCTGCAGTGGGAGGAGGAGGTATTGAGAAGGGAGTGCTTGGGCCAGAGACAGAGAGGTTTAGAGTGACAGGGAGAGAGGAGGGAAGGGGAAGGGGGTTCTGATTTTAGTTCAAGCTGTAGGAGTGGGCACCTCCGCCCCAGGTGAGGCGGTGGTGAGTTGTAGAGAGAGCTCCGGAGCCAGGTAACATGGACGTGAAGCCTGGCTTGGGTTCTTTCTAGCAGTGCTATTTTGGGGGTGGGTGGGTGGGAGGTGTCACTTAATCTCTCTGAGCTTCATCTGTCCACAGAGGCCAACTTGTGAGTATACAACACCTAGCCGGAGCCTGGTGAATGCTCAGAACGTAGCAAGAGTTAGTACTGGCCTGTCCATCCTCTGATCTCACTTTCCCATCCTGTGTGATGGGAGAGCTGAGCTCTTCTGTTGGACACAGGGGAAATCACTCTTGCGGTGGTCCCGGGAGACCCCGAGGAGCTGTGATGCCTCCTCCAGCTCTCACATGCTGGGGGCTGGGGGCTCCTACTCTCTGCAGGTTCTTTTCTTCCCTCCGGAGAGTTCCCTGTGCGTAAATTCCGAGGGCCAGAAGGGAAATCAGGGATTAGAAACATTGTCCCTTCCTTCCATAGCTTCTGTGACCCCAGAAGCAAGTTACCTTCCCTACTCACCTCCAAAATGCTGTAAGGGCTTTGTTTAAATTCTGTTTACAGTGAGAGTAAAACAAACAGCCTGCTGTACTCCTGAAGGCTCTGTGGCTAAAACCCACTTCCTTAGACTTTCATCCATTGATTGTACTTAGAAACTTAAATGAATGTGGTCTGCGTTTCATACAACGCCCCTTCAAGTATTTGAGATAGCTATAGAACTCTCCAGAATATTCCTTCTTTACTTAGATATTCATTTTTTAAAAGGCAGTCTTCATTTAACAAAGGTTCCATCCATCCTTCCACGCACCTGCCACCCGCCCAGACCCTGCTCTCACTCTGTGATCACTAAGTCAAGAGCCCCCCTTTCTCTGCTCAGACAGGAGATTTCAGGGGTCCTCTTCATCTCTATCACATTTCAAATCTTGCAAATGCTAGCCCATTCCAGCAGCCCAAGGAGAAAAATCTGGATTCCAATTCTGACGTCTGTTTTCTCCAAAATGGCTAATCAGGAATTCCAGCCCTTCTTCATCCAGGAAAGGCTTTTAGGCGAAGGTGCCTGTTCAGAGGTCATGGAGGGAGAGTGGAATTTGGATAGGAAAATAGATTCGGGAGGAGTCAGTACTTGGTGAGGACTTCTGACACGGCAGCAGTGTGCAAAGGAGGGAGAATGTGGAACTGATGGAATCACACGCTGCCCCAGGAAACTCAGGGTCCACTGGGGCCAGGCAGTATTCTGGGCCCTGGGCTCGCTGGGGAAACTGTTCAGGAGACGGGGTTGGGGAAAAGGGAAAGGCGGACTGGCTTTCAGGACATGCGTCTGGCCATCCTCGACCCCAAGTCCCTGTGATTTGTCTCCTGATATCAATGGGGCCTCTTGGTTCTCTGCAGCTGAGTCTATCGGCCTTGCAGCCTGGGCTGGACGTTCTTTAGAGAAAGTGGGAGGACAGAGGCAAACAGG
Organism: Arctocebus calabarensis; assembly: GCA_963573935.1. Taxonomy (NCBI): domain Eukaryota; kingdom Metazoa; phylum Chordata; class Mammalia; order Primates; family Lorisidae; genus Arctocebus; species Arctocebus calabarensis. Next base: position 814 of record CAUYON010033063.1, on the reverse strand, counting down.
ACAGCAGCCCACCAGCCTGGAGCGGGAAGCCAGGCCTACCCGCCGGCTCAGAGAAAGAACTGCATTGGTGCTCTGGCCGGGGTGTCTGCCATTCACACCCCTCACCAATGCCTGCCACCCGGGAGCCATTAGACACAGCAGAGTCTGCTGTGCACTGTTGTATGAGTCAGGGGCTCAGCAGGAAAAAGAGTTCAACTTAATGGCTTATAAGTAGAGGGTCTGGCAAAGGGGCCAGCTACAGAGGTATAGGCTTAAAATCATATTTTTAAGATTCTTTGTAGGCGCCCAGAGACCAGTTGCAGGTAGAGCCACAGTAATCAGTGGGGAGGCCAAGGCAGGGCCCAGGCAGCAGGGGAAGGCGGCCTGGCTCCCCCACCTTATCCTCCCTGCAAGGTCAGATCTTGGGTCATGCCAGACCTTAGCAGCGCAGAGGGTGAGGACAGAACCGTTACAGGAGGGCAGCACAGGAAGCACAGGGACCTGTTCCCAGTGCCACAGGGATGGATACGTTTCTCTTGCACCTGGCAATTGTCTTAGGTAAGACAAATCGAGGAGCTTTAGTTGGGAGAAAGAGTCCTGATAAAATATGTGGACTTAACAGGAGCATGTATGCATTAAGTCCCAACAGATTGCCTTACTTATTTATTTGTTTGTTTATTTATTTATTTATTTAGAGACAGAGCCTCAAGCTGTCACCCTGGATAGAGTGCTGTGGCATCACAGCTCACAGCAACCTCCAATTCCTGGGCTCGAGCGAGTCTCCTGCCTCTGCCTCCCAAGTAGCTGGGACTATAGGCGCCTGCCACAACGCCTG
>CAUYON010033062.1:0-24749 GCA_963573935.1 Arctocebus calabarensis | reverse complement strand
GCATGGTACTGGCACAAAAATAGAGACATAGACATTTGGAATCAAATAGAAACCCAGGAAATGAAACTAACTTCTTATAACCACCTAATCTTCAATAAACAAAACAAGAAGACAGACTGGGGGAAAGAATCCCTATTCAATAAATGGTGCTGAAAGAACTGGATACCCACATGTAAAAGACTGAAACTGGACCCACACCTTTCTCCACTCACAAACATTGATTCAAGAGGGATAAATGACTTAAATTTAAGGCACGAAACAAAATCCTCAAAGAAAGCATAGGAAAAACACTGGAAGATATCAGACTGTGGAAAGACTTTATGAAGAAGACTACCATGGTAATAGCAACAACAACAAAAATAAACAAATGGAACTTAACTAAACTGAAAAGCTTCTGTACAGCTAAGGAGACAACCAAAACAAACAGATAACCTACACAATGGGAAAGGATATTTGCATATTTTGAATCAGACAAAAGCTTGATAACAAGGATCTATAGAGAACTCAATCCACATGAAAAAAGAAGACAGAGGAATGGCTAACAAACATATGAAAACATGCTCATCATCCCCAATTATTAGAGAAATGCAAATCAAAAACACCTTGAGATACCATCGAACCCCAGTGAGAATGGCCCACATCACAAAATCTCAAAATTGCAGATGCGTGGATGGGGAGAGAAGGGAATACTTTTACATTGCTGGTGGGACTCCAAACTAACACAACCTTTTTGGAAGGAAGTGTGGAGAACCCTCAAAGAACTCAAACTAGACCTCCCATTTGAACCTGCAATCCCATTATTGGGCATCTACCTAGAAGGAAAATATATAAATCCTTTTATCATAAGGACACTTGCACTAGACTCTTTATCACAGCTCAGTTTACAATTGCCAAAATGTGGAAACAGCCTAAATGCTCACCAATCCAGGAATGGATTAACAAGCTGTGGTATATGTACACCATGGAATACTATTCAGCCATTAAAAAAAAAATGGAGACTTTACAGCCTTTGTATTAACATGGAAGGAAGTAGAATACATTATTCTTAGTAAAGCATCACAAGAATTGAGAAGCATGAATCCTATGTACTCAATTTTGATATGAGGACAATTAATGACAGTTAATGACACGGTGGGGGTCGGGGGAGTAAAGAGCAGAGAGAGAAAGAATGAGGGAGGGTGGAGTCTTGGTGTGTGACACACCTTTTGGGGACAAAACCCAATTGTAAGAGGCACTTTACCTAATATTTGCAGTCAGTGTAATTTGGTTTCTTATACCCTCAATGAATTCCCAACAATAAAAAACAACAACAACCTTCCCACCAAAACTGAGATACTAAAAGAAATATGATATAGCAGGTAGCAAAGCCCAGAGAGTGAGGTAGAGGAAAAGGTCTTCAACTGGGAGTGGAGGTAGGGAGAGGAAGGACCTGTCTGGGAAGGGAATACAGATACCATCTGTGATTTTTGGGAGGCATCCAAGGAAAATGAATATGGGAATAAGCAGCAGTATATTGAGTTCCCAGCATGGTTGGCCAGCACAGGCACCTCAACTGAAACATGTTCTGGCCAAGCTCACTCTGCTGTGAGTGAAGACAACAGAGCTCACAGCCACTGGCAGACTTCTCACAGCAGTCAGCACATAACATGGGCCAGTCATGACCCTCAATGCCCTGCAAGGTGACTGTCCCATGTGCCACTGCAGTCCTGAGCCACTGGGCTCTTAGTTCTGTGTGGAAATGAAGTGTGGTGCCATAACCATAAGTACTTATTGCTAGTTTAAAAGCCACATGAAAAGTGACTCCTGGTATATTCTCTGCTTGCCCATATAGTAAGGAACAAACTCTGGCAAGAAAAAGCAAATAAAATGACTGGGTGATCTGAAGAGAAAATTACACGAACTTGGGTTTACAAAATGCGTTCAGAGTAGGAAAGATGAAGACGGAGGGATCAAGGGCCTGTGCTTGTATTCAAACTTCTGGAGGAGTGGGAGAATTAAGAGAGGAAATTCAAAGGAGGAGGAAGCCTTTGCAAAATGTTTGTCAAAGATAAAACTTGTTTAGTAATAGGATGCAAAAGATAGGGATATAGATCATGTAAAATATACACATAAACATTCGTGTAAATTTACATGATTACAGATTACACACTATTTGTTTATACATGTAACATGTATTATATATAATGATAAAAATATTTTAAAATAATAAATAGCAAGACTCCCATCATATGGAAATAACCACTGTTAACATTTTGGTAAATAGAAACTTAGTAATAATATCTATCTCTCACTGAGTACTTACTTTGAGCTAAGAGCTTTGCATATTTTATCTAATTCAACCAACTACCATATAGGGTTAGGCATTGTTATTTTCCTTTTACATATGAGAAAAGACAATACAATGTCCCAAAAGCCACACACAGAGAGAACAGAATTATCCTCCACTCCCTTTAAGTCCAAACTTAACAAACTCCCAACCACTATGTTCTCAAATATGTGCCCACACGGCCTTCCTCCTAGTCTTCCTTTTCTATGTAGACTTGCATAATTATCATTAACAAAACTAAGCTCATACTTTACCTGCTTTGAAACTAATTTGTTCATTTACTGTATCACTAATATTTTCGCAATGCATTGATGATGATACATCACCATGCTCGTGGGCAGAGAGTATTTATTAAATTAGTCAACTACTACTGTGTACAGAATGTTTCTATTTATTTGTTCCTATAATATACATGTAAGTTAAAACTTAATTAACAAGTCTTCTAGTCTAGGATCTTATAGGAATCAATCCTTAGTCTAATTTAAATTGCATTTTAAAAAATGATCTGCAACTCTGAAACTACTTTGGAAATAAATGCTTCAGGACATGTGTCTGGGCAAAGATGTTTTGGGTAAGACCTCAAAAGCATAGGTAGCAAAAGCAAAAAGAGACCAATGGGATCACATCAAGCTAAAATGCTTCTGGGCAACAAAGCAGAAAATCAATGGAGTAAGGAGACAACCTACAGAATGGGAGAAAGTATCTGCAAACCATTCATCTAAAAAGGGATTAACAATCAGACTATACAAAGAACTCAAACAATTCAACAGCAAAAAAAGAAATAATCCATTTAAAAAATGGGCAAACGAGCTATTTCAGCGGTTCTCAACCTCTGGGTGGCGACCCCTTTGTAACAATGAAAATATATCCTACATATCAGATATTTACATTACGATTCATAACAGTAGCAAAATTACAGTTATGAAGTAGCAACAAAAATAATTTTGTGTTTGGGGGTCACCATAACATGAGGAACTGTATCAAAGGGCTGCAGTATTAGGAAGGTTGAGAACCACTGAGCTAAATGAACATTTCTCAAAATAAGACATACAAATAGCCAAAAGGTTTATGAAAAATGCTCAACATCATTCGTCCTAAGAGAATTGCAAATCAAAACCACAATGAGATATCATCTCAGCCTAGAAAGACTGGCTGTCATTGAAAGGACAAAAAACAGATGTTGGCAAGGGTGTGGAGTAAGGGGAACATGCACATACACTGGTGGGAATGAAAATTGGTATAGCATGGAGGCTCCTCAGAAAACTAAAAACACACCTGCCATATGAGTTAGCAATCTCTCTGGTGGATATGTATCCAAAAGGTAGCAAATGCATATCAAAGAGATATCTACACTTCCACGTTTATTGCAGCACTATTTGCAATTGCCAACCTAAGTATCCTTCAAAGGATAAGTGGATCAAGAAAATGTGGTATTATAAAAGAAATATTATTCATCCATAAAAAAAAGAATGAAACAGCAACATGGATAGAACTGAAGGCCATTATGTTAAGTGAAATCAGCCAAACATAGAAAGACAAATGTTACACGTTTTCACTCATATGTTTAATCTTAAAAAGTTGATCTTGAGGAAGAGAATAGAATAGCAGTTACCAGAGGCAGGGAAGTGGGGGGGAGATATGAAGATAAGTTGGGTATGAAAATGTGGTTAGAGCAGCGGTTCTCAACCCGTGGGTTGCAACCCACAGAACTGTATTAAAGGGCCGCGGCATTAGGAAGGTTGAGAACCCTGGTTAGATAGAAGATATGAGTTCTTGGGCTCTCTAGCACAGTAGGATGACCATGTTAACAATAGTTTATTGAGGATTTCAAAATCTCTAGAGGAGATTTGGAATTTTCACAACACAAAGAAATGATAAATATCTGAAGTGATAGAGATCCTAAACATCTAATTTAACCATTATGCTTTGTATGCATGTATCAAATATCACATGTACCCCCATAAATTTGTATAATTATTACATCAGTAGGGAAAAAAAAACAGTTGTGTCAGATTTTAAAAAGTAGCAAATTCCTTTCGTCTGGGGCAAGAGTAAGAAATTCAGTCACAAGAACTTCATCCAACTACATTTATAATTATGAAATCTGACAGTTGATTTTGTCATAGTAAAAATGTAGGATGCCTACTGTGATAGAAAAGAACAAACTAGAACAAATTTCATTAGAATGAAAAAACAAAGGAGAATCAAGGAAAGAGACCAGAGAACAAAGGCCAGGCTTGAGGGGTGTTTCTGGGTGGGTGGAGGTCAGGAGAGTGAGCTGGAACTACTCACTACTCAGGTGGATTTTTGGCGATAATTATAGCTCTTTCATGGAAAACAAATTGACAGTGACATTTAATGAAAAGCCCCAACCAAGTGAAATTGCTGAGAAAGAAGTTCTTAAAGGAAAGGTAACAAGAGCTCCAGCTGTGGCCTCAGTGGGTTCTTGCACCACAAGAGAGAATTAGAAAGTCAAAGCCTTATACTTTTCCCACCTGCAGATTGCATTAAGCTTCCAGTTTGCAAACAGTCATTCTGAAGCAACAGTCTCAGCTTTGTGCTTGTTACTCCCCCAAGAGACATTTTATAGCATACATATATTAAGGATATAAATGAATGTCGTACGCAAAAGCAATCACTCCACCCGCTGTGACAGAATTCAGCTACTGAATCCAGGATTGGGCTGAGATCCTTCCTTAGAATGGAATCATTCAGCCATAGAGGTGCTAAACTATTAAATTCAGCTCTCTCTCAGCTTACTGAGTTAACAAAGAGGGCATTTATAATGACTGCTACTGCAAAAACGGTAATGCTTTTGAAAAATATAATGAAGAATATGTAAAACAAACAAATCAAAGTCTGAATGATATGTCATTTGGAGGCCATCTTATCAATAAAGTTTCCTTCTTCATTGTTTAGACCAGTGTTTACTACAGCACATTCATTAGAATGCTGGTCTTCAGAAATGCTATGTATTTATGCAAGACAAAAGAAGAAAAAAAAACAGTAATTGGTCAACATGTGTTAAAAATTCACAATGCATATTATTATGCCAAAAGGCTTGAGAAATTCTGTTGTAAAACAACTAAATTTACTGAACCACAAAATCATTTCTTTTTTTTCTTTTTTTTTGCAGTTTTTGGCCAGGACTGGGTTTGAACCTACCACCTCCAGCATATGCGGCTGGCGCCCTACTCCTTGAGCCACAGGTGCTGCTCCACAAAAATTATTTCTTAAAAACGTCATCTAACACCTACTAAATTTTACAGGGCCTGTGTTCATGGAACGGGTTTTAAGAAACGATGGGCTAGAGAATGCTCATTGGTCTGTTTTTCACTGAAATGAATGGATCATTTGGAAGCTAAACTAATATGCACACCTACCTTCACTACATATTTATAATAGTTGTTAATAAGCCTCAATACAGAAAATGCCCTCTCAACGCTCTCTCAATTGCAATTCCCAAGTGACCTGTTCCAATTCTGATCCCACTCAACCTCTATGCTCCATTTGACCAGCAAGGCAAACTTTTGCTCTTCTGCTTTCCAAGCATGTCTCTTACCTCTGTTCCTCCTCATCTCCACTGCCCTGATCAGCCTCTGGATTACAGCAACAGCATCCTGCTTATTTTGTTCAGGCTGTCTTGTCTGCCAATCAGGCCTCCACATTACTACCAGAGTTTAGTTTTTAAAAGCATAAAGGTGATCACATTAAGCCCACTGCCTACAGGAGCCATCCATATGACATGAGGCTCTCCCCATTCCAGGTCTTATTTGCCTCATCTCTTCTTTGCTTTCCTTCTAACCCCAGTTCCAGTTGCAGTAAATGCATATACCCAGAACACGCCAGTGTTCTCCCCTGGGCTACTGCACAGTCTTCTCTGTTGTCTGACAGTGCCCTTCTACGAGAATGCTTTAAATTCTCCTGTCTCTCCAGACTTACCAGCCCTCTCTGCTGGGAAGCCCTTCCTACCTTTCCTCTCCATACCCATTCCATGGTAGAACTGACCACTTCCTCCTTCAGATGCCTGCTGTACCCCCACACATACACCAGCACAGAATGTTTATCACTTTATATTGCTCACTGTTTATCAACCTGCCTGACAGCAGCCCTGCCTGTTTCATCTCTCCATCCCTGGGACCAATGCGGTAGGTGTTGCAGGGTAGAGGACCAGTGAGGGATACTGGATGCACACACGTTCTGGGATACATCATTGCCTCTCCAGATATTTACTTTACTTTTCCTACGACAAGAGTTTGTGTAAAGCTCTGCTATTAGATGAGAGGCATACCACAAAGAGCTCTGTAATTTCGTTGGGGAAGATAAAACACAAACATTGAGAGAAGGGGAGGTTACTGGGTCTGGGAATAGCCTGGGGATCTGAGAGAGCTCGTGAATGACGGCTCAATTATTTGTACATGCAGATTTTATTGTCAAAATTGAAAATTATAAATCATTAAAACACATATTGCTTATAAAATAAAATATGTTAGAGAAAACTTCAAAACAGAGATACAAAGAACAGTCGACCTCCTTTGCTGGCTCCTCCTACACTGACCCCTCCTCAACTGACCCGATTTCATAGACAGGACGCGCAGCACATAGCACATGTTCATAGCAGCACAGTCGGCCTGGTGCCTGATGTTGACCAGTCTGCTATAGACCCTCGGGTGGTCAACGTACAGAGGTCTATTGTCTAGCTAATGAATATTAAATGATTCCACTTAAAGAATTTTTTATTCACTTATTCACAAGAGTTTATTAAGCATTTACTTTGTGCCAGGTACTGCCTCTAAGCAGAAACTATAAATTGTGACTATGGTTGGAAAGATAAGTTAAAGTTAAGTCAGGCCATACAGAGTTCAGATATTTTTTGAAAAATTCATGTAACTGGAATTACAGAAGGATTTGAAGTAAAGGAAGAACATGATCGCCAAGCAAGCTGAGGCTGTAGAAGGAACAGTGATTTGGTTTCTAGTAGTATAAGTGGCCTTTTCATGGTGAGTGGGAGGTGTGGTCAGGACCCTCGGATGCAGAGGCATTTGTGTCTGGGAGAGGAGTTGAACTGAGATTTCTCTTGAGCTGAAGGGGTTGAACTGAGATTTCTCTTCTCACATGGTTAAAGTGAAGAGAGTAAATTAGATTATCCAGGGACATTGTATAGCATAGAGTAAATATATGTGTAAGGCTCTCTAAACTAATTAAAGTATACATTGCCGGGCAGTTAGCAATAAATGTTATTTTAAGTAAATTTTGCTTTTGAAATCAAGCTAACCAGGTTTTACATAGAAGACCTATTTTAAGAAATCAATGACATAAATGTGTACATTTCCATTAACATTACATATAATGTTAACCTAAATCGCATTGTTTTCCAGGGTTATGATAATGACCTTTTCATACGAAAAAGCATATGTTAAACCACTTCAAACATCATGTTTATCTTAAATAGGCAAACAGTTCTTCTTCAATCTTGTTACAGTCAGAACAATCTTGTTTGTTCAGGCAGTGCTTATACCTCTTAAAAGGGACTTGAGGAAGCTAAAACTTAGGAATAACCTACATATCCACAAAGAGGAGGATAAAAAGATCAATAATGGCCTATCCATAAACAAAAATACTATAGCAATAAATGTGTGTAAGTGCATGTGCAATCTAGGTCAATATCTAGAAATATAACTATTTCACACACAGGATGGTAAGCAAAAAAGTAGAAAATATACAAAATATAGATTGTTCAGGAATTCATGCATAAGAGCTGCATGAAAATCACAAATGCCTATTTTGAGGCAGGGAGAAGAGTGCTACCGAGTGAACACATATATTGGTATTGGTATTGCTCAAATTCTTAAGCTTTCTGAAATCTCGTTGGTAGATACAGAAGTGTATCTTTAATACTTCATAAGATTTTTAAAAGTCAGAATAGTCATACTGCTTAGAATGTCTTGTATAGAACACACCTGAAAGACAATGCATCAATTACCTTGAGTGGGAAAGATAATGAATGACCGATTGATACACTAATGGCTATGATTGTATTTGGTCTGATTGACTCATTAATCAAATTCAATTACCATTCTGTCAAAGTCCAGAGAAGAAGCAAGATAGGTGGGTATGAATGGGCAAACCATTTTTTTTTCTAACTTTCAGTTTCTGACCTTATGAATTCTCAGGGTCCTCTCAACTGTAAAATTTTATTTTAACTATAAATGTTCAAAATAACGAGACAATGAAATTTAGATGGGCCCAGAAAAGGAGAAAATGTTGGAGTTTCAAGTACTCCTGAAGAGCATACAAGTAAGAATACCAACACAGTCATCTTTAGAAGTACACAGATAGCAACGACATTCATGCAACTCTTTGGGTGGGAAGTCTGTTGGTTCAGAGTTGGAATAAAGGTCAATTTCAGCTGGCTTATGATAAAATAATTAAAATATCAAATGAGCATTATTTAAATGAATAAGAACTACTAAAATGGTTTTTGAAGTTTATACACTGAGACTTAATTTACCTTTATTTTTCTTAAACTTAAATATGATTTTATCTGATTCAGGTATCACCAGTCTATCAGTCACTTAACTTCAATGATTTTTAAGAGCAGACAAATAAAGTGATTATTCTAATAATAAAAATGGAAGAAAAGATATAGGACCTCTGATTTCAACTGATGATCACTATGTCTCACACACACACACTTAATTTATACATGAGAGAAAGATACTATTTAGTATCTGATCTCACATAACAAGGCACATCACATGTAGCAAAACTAATACATTTAATGTAAACAGAGAAAGTTTATGTTAGAAATTTTGGGGAAAGAGATGTAAAATTTATTGAGAATTGTTTTCAATATTCAAGGAAGTCCACAGTTAATGCTGCATTAGAGAAAACAAACTTGTTAAAAAATCTAATATATTGCCTTCATATTAAAAATAAAATGACATTCAAATTTGTAAAATATAGACAGCAAATTCTATCACAAAAAGTATTTATGTATGTATGTATGTATGTATGTATTTATTTAATATGAGACAGGTTCTTGCTTTGTCACCCTCGGTAGAGTGCCCTGGTGTCACAGCTCACAGCGACCTCAGATTTTTGGACTCAAATGTTCCTCTTGCCTCAACCTCCCAAGTAGCTGGGACTATAGGCGCCTGCCACAATACCAGATATTTTTAGAGACAGGGTCTCACTCTTGCTGGTCTTGAACTCCTGAGCTCAGGCAATCTACCCACCTCAGCCTCCTGAGGAAGTGACAAGGTGCTTTTAACTTGTGGAGTGCTAGGATTACAGGCTTGAGTCACTGTGCCTAGCCTCTTCTTTTTATTTTTTTTTTAATTGACAAATAGACATTGTATATATTTAGGGTGTAAAACATAATACTTTGATATACGTATAAATTGTGGAATTTATCAATCAAGCTGTTTAACACATGCATACTGCACAGTTATTACTATTATTTTTTGAGACAGAGTCTCACTATGTCACCATCAGTAGAGTGCCATGGCATTACAGCTCATAGCAACCTCAAACTCTTGGGCTTAAGTGATTCTCTTGCCTCAGCCTCCCAAGTAGCTAGGACTACAGGCACCTGCTACAACACCCGGCTATTTTTTTGTTGCAGTTGTCATTGTTGTTTTAGCCTGAGCCGGGCTGGAATCTGCCAGCCTTGGTGTCTGTGGCCAGCACCCTACCCACTGAGTTGCAGGAGCTGCCATCTCACAGTTATCATTCACATTTGTGGTGAAAATACTTAAATCTTAATAATTTTCAAGTATAAGGCACATTTTTATTAACATAGTCATCATGATATACAACAGATTTCTGAAACTTATTCTTCCTCTCTTAGGCTTTGTACCCTTTGGCTACCATCTCCCCATTCCTCTCACCACCACCCCCGGCCTCTGTGACAACCATTCTACTCTCTGTTTCTACAAGTTTGATTGTTTCATATTCCACACATGTGAAAACATATGTTATTTATGTTTCTGAATTGGCTTATTTCACTTAGCAGAATGTTCTCCAGTTCTACCCCTGCTGGCATAAGTGAAATAATTTCCTTTCTGAAGGCTGAACAGTACTCCACTGACGTTTTCTTTGTCCATTCATTCATTGAAGGACACAGGTTGATTCCATATCTTGGATGTTCTGAATACTGCAAATATTTGTCTTTTTCCTACTTTCTCTGAGTGTAAAAGGGTTTTCCATCCACCCCCAACCATACTAATTCCTATTGATTACTGTTTGCATCCTTTATGCATAACAAAGGAGAAAACTCCACCATAATATTTTCAAAGAGCTATGCTATACAGAGAAAAGAAAATGTCTTGCTTTCTAAATGAAAAGTAAAGTGCTGGCTGTACTGTCCAGCTGGTGAGCCACCAGGCTTACTAGAGGAGGGCCTACAGGGAAAACACCAGTGACAGTCAGAAATGTCCATTCTTCAACCACAATGGCAAGAAACACAATGCATCATGTCAGATATTTCCTCCTTCTTGAATTAGTGCATTGAATAGCTTGAGAAAAATAAACTTCTTTTTATTTTTAGAAAATAAAATTCACAAAAATGTAAAAAGTAAAAAAAGAAAATAAGATTCACAGTGAGAGGCTATGACAGAGTAGCATAGTCATCCTCTTTATGAACACCAGACTAGAAAAGAAGCAAGATGCTTTGGATGTCACTACTAGAAGATAACAAGGAATAAAAAAACAAGCATGAACTTCGTACTTAAAGACCTAAAACTGAACCAATTCTTGCTAATCTAATTTAATGAGTACGTGTGAGCATCTACCATATCTTAGACATTTTGCTAGGCCCTAGGCCAACAGGCCTAACTCTTAACAAGGCCCAACTCCTTGTTACTCGCACTGCCTCCCAACCCCACCACCCAACATGGCACTGCCACACAACCTCCCACTACTACCCAACCCCATATTGTCACCCAACCCCACCCTGTCACCCAATCCTGAGCTGCCACCCAACCCCACACTGTCATCCAATCCTGTGCTGCCCCCCAACCCTGCGCTGACATCCAGTACAGACTCCCCATTCTTATTTTACTAAATAGGCCCACAGTGACCATGCTCTTCTGTGCCAGGGATCCCTTCTGGGAGCATGTGTTCCAGTCAGTTTTTATGTTTCATCAGTCTCCTTCAATCTGGACGACCCACAGTCTTTCATCGCTTCTCATTCCTTTGACAATATGAATGAGGATAGTCTTTCATTATGTAGAAGAACCTTCAACCTGGCTCATGTGTTCTTGCAAAAAAGAAAAAAATCACACAGACGTGGTGCTATGATTTTCCCAGAGACACCTGCTAGGAGGCCCAGGATTCTAATCCAGCCCACTCTGATCTTGTGCTCAAGGCTCTGTGTGCCTGCTTCTCTGCTGAAGTCACCATTTTAAAATGTGTACCTGATTTGAATTTTGTGGGGGAGACATTCCAAAATTACACCAATATCCTAGTCCTTACCAAATCTACCCCCACCAACCTCAGCAGTCATTAATAACTCCTGCCTGTACCCACTATCATTACAAAAGCTGCCACAAGGGAATAAGCTGGATTCATCATTATGAGTCGGGTGTTCTATTGCAAACAAGCACTCCCTTCTGTTTCCAAGTGATTGATTACTCAGTTAACTAATATCAGGGTAGTTGTGTGAATTTTCTTTTATTAGACAGGTTGCATTTTGTTAATTACCGTTTTCTATTTTGCTGTGCAACTTGCTGCTGAGTCACTCATAGAGCATTAACCTGCTTTCTGACACAGGGTGGTCCTTAGGCCCACTTCCCTGTTCCCAGACTCTCTGCTTTCTGGGTCCCATTTCTCTAAAAAGCTCTGTTTTCTTTTTGTGGAGCCTGGTGTTCAGAGGTGGGCACTGAGCAATGCCCCTGGAACGCCATTGCTGCTGGACCCTCAACACAGAGAGGAAAAAGATATTTCTGTTTTTTATGTATTATGTTTTATGTGCATTTATTCCCATACACACAAAGGTGCCTTTCTAACTACTTCCATATATTCCTGCATGTATATATTTTAAAAGCCCACAAGTTTATTCTGATACTTTCCATTTCAATTTAACACCTCAGGATTCTTTCTAGACTTTACCTTACATGTCTTTGCTCTGAAAGTGACAAAACTGGCTCCCATTATTCTTATGTTTAGTTACACACCCAGTCAACGGTTTGTTTCATGTAACTAATTTCCAAACCATCACAGCTGCCCCATCCAGCTCCCATTCCACAACATGCCACACAGGGCCACCTTCTTATGGGTGTGATCTCACCAACAACTCTGTGCAACCCTCCTCCTGGGAGGGCTGGCAGCCACCACAGCCAACAGTTCAAGGCACCACTTTGTCTCGCTCGTGTTCTTTGGGGACATTAATATCTCAGTGGTTGGTAACAAAAAAAGAGAAGAAAAAACTGAAAAGCACGAACAGACAAGATGGCACCACACTGCTTTTTGGCAACAGGAAGGCTGAAAGGGAGAGACAGAAAGAGGAGAGAGGAGGGAGGGGGAGAGTACGGGAAGATCTGCCCAGGTGTGCACAGGTGCTTCTGTCACCCACAGTGTTCTAGGATCCAAATTCAGCTTTTGGAAAAAGTTCTACCAGATTTTCCCCCATTCTTTAATTTGTCTATTGAATAAAGTACCATTGAGCAAATGCTCAAAGATAAGGAAAACAAATGTGTCTGAACCACTATTAACCTAATGAGGTCAAACTGAGCAACCTTTTGATTTTTTATTTTTGATCAGAGCTGGGTTTGAACCTGCTCTCTGGCATATGGGGCTGGTGCCCTATTCCTTTGAGCCACAGGCACCACCCAAACCTTTTGATTTTGATAATGAATTATTTTGTGGCTTTGGACCAAATGTTTGGTCCAATGTGACTATAATATCTTTCTTTGCAGATTTGAGAAATTAATCATGAGTGTTTACACTATGTCTTTGGAAGATGATAGCTGAATGTATTTAGAATGATAATTTACATTTTAGAATAACTTGGCAGATGCTGGGCCATGTTGTATCAACTTTATTAACTTGGTCATGTGGAAGGTTCTCCCAGAATCTGGACCCTGCATGTTCTGATTTAGAAATGGCCGAAGAGACACCTGCTTGTGATGTGGAGGGTATAATGCATACAGTGACAGACTAATAAAGAGGTGTCAGGCAGGCTGCCCTGTCCTCTTTCTCCTCCCTTGGAGTAGCCCAGGGGATCACAGCAGTCACAGGCCCATACCAGACACCTGGCTACCAACCACAGAAGTGGCAGTCACACAGAGGAAAAGCTTCCTGAGGGCCTTTCTTTGAGCTCTTTATTGGGTCCCACCTCAACTGCTGGAGGGTCTCACTTCTTAGACTGACTCCACTTTCCTCTTGAATCTTCACTTCTCCACCCACAATTTGCTTTCTAGCTTACTTTGCATCTCACTGGGCACCTCCAGCCCAGCATTTTTCCAAAAGCAGGTTATAACTAATTAGTTTATTATATAATCAATTTCATGAACACCAAAAAGCATTTTTGTGATCATGATAAAAAAAGTTTTAAAATTATTCCCAAGCAAAACAAGGCCCAGATAAAGATAATAAAAATCCTTCCTCCAAATCTCTTGTAGTCAAATATACTTCCAAATTCATAGTTTTCTAGATTTCAGAAAAGCTTATACCACCTACACAATGTAACACATGCAGCAGGCACCCTGTGCATCCACAAACAGGACAACTCACACACCAGCACTCCTCTCTCTGTAGCTTCCAGGTGAGTACAGGACAGGTCAGCTTTGGCCCCTAAAATTAGGCTTAAACTTCAAATTGGCAGAGTATTTTCATTTTGAGATTGTAGGTAATTGCAGGATCTCAAAGTCTATACTGAAGTCTACTATAACAAACTGTACTAAGCTGTAACAAATCAAAATTATTCCAGAAATAAAATATTAATCAAATGATAAAACAATTTTTGAATTTTTAACTGTCAACAGGTACATTAAACAAATCCAAGAAATCATATAGTTATATAAAATTACAAAGCACAAATTACAGTATGATGGTCATACTGCAAATGGGATTACCAAAAAATATCTTCCCCAGGCAGTTAAAATGTGATTTTGTTTTCAGAAGAGTATTCAATGAATATTTAGGGTAATGCTGAATTGACTGGCAGACACACTGAAAGTGCACAGTCAAACAGAGAAACAAAAAGACTATCTAATGTCCACACAAAAACCTGCATGCAAATATTTATAGCCACTTTATTTATGATCACCGAAAGCCAAAAACAACACAATCAACGACCAACTGATGAATAGATGATTATGGCATATCTTTTTATACAACAATCTGGAAAAGGAAAAGCCGTAGAAACAAAAATCAGATCATGGTTGCCCAGGGCTAGGGGGAAAAGAAGGATGTGTCTATAAAGGGGTAATGGAAATTTTGGGGGGATAATGAAAATATTATACATTTGAATATGATGGTTGCTACATGACTGTGTGTGTTTGTCAAACTTATAGAACTATACACATAAAAAAGAGTTATACTGAGTGTAAATTAGACCTTAATAAATGAGAGAGAGAGAGAGAGAAGAAAGTACTGAAATAAGTTAGCATAAAAAGATAAAGACCACATACAATATGATGAGTAGGAAATAGAGAGGAAAAGCAAAATCTGAGAAAATACAAAAATGTAAATGAAGAAATAACCTCCCAAACCTAATAAGCTCTTATACAAATGTAGTGTAAGACCTATCTGTAAATATGCAACTGTTAAAAGTACCACAGAAATGATGAGCAGTTTTTCATATGTTTGTTAGCCATTAGTCTGTCTTCTTTAGAGAAGGTTCTATTCATCACTCTTGCTCAGTGACATAAGGAATTGTTGACTCTTCTTTTGTTGATTAGTTTGAGTTCTCTATAGATCCTAGTTATCAAGCTTTTGTCTAATTCATAATAAGCAAATATTCCATTCTGAAGGTTGTCTATTTGATTTCGTTGATGTCTCCTTATCTGTACAGAAGCTTTTCAGTTTAATTAAGTCCCAGTTGTTTATTTTTGTTGTTGTTGCAATTGCCACTGAAGTCTTCTTCATAAAATCTTTCACCAGGCCAATACCTTCAAGGGTTTTTCTCATACTTTCTTCGAGAATTTTCCTTGTTTCATGCTTTACATTTAACTCTTTTATCCATCTTGAATCAATTTTTGTGAGTGGAGAAAGGTGCAAGTCCAGTTTCAGTCTTCTACATGTGGTCATCCAGCTCTCCCACCGCCTTTTATTGAATAGAGATTCTTTTCCCCAATGTGTGTTCTTATTTGTTGTATCAAACACCAGGTGGCTGTAAGATATTAATTTCATCTCATGTTTTTCTATTTGGTTCCAAAATGTTTATGTCTCTATTTCTGTTTTGACCACTATGGCCTTGTAGGACAGCCTAAAGTCTGGCAGGTTGATACCCTAGCTTTTGTTTTTATTACGAGGAACTGCCTTAGCTATAGGATGTTTTTTCTGGTTCTATACAAAATGAAGAATTATTTTTCCCAAATCTTGAAAGTATGATCTTGGTATTGTAATGGGGATGACATTGAATCTGTAGATTGCTTTGGGAAGGATAGACATTTTCACAATGTTGATTCTTCCCAGTCATGACCGTGGTATGTTCTTCCATTTGCTAATATCTTCTTCTATTTCTTTTCTTAGGGTAATTTTCTTTATAGAGATCCTTCACCTGTTTTGTTAGGTATATTCCTACGTATTTCATTTTCTTTGAAGCTACTGTGAAGGTATTGTGTCCCTGATTAACTTCTCATCCTGGCTGTTATGGGCATATACAAAGGCTACTGATTTGTGGATGTTGATTTTATATCATTAGACATTACTGTATTTTTTGATCACTTCTAGGAGTCTTGTAGTTGAGTCTTTGGGCTTCTCTATAAGATCATATCATTGGCAAAGAGCGTCCCCATTTGGATGCCCTTTATTTCCTTCTCTTGCCTCATTATACTGGCTAGAACTTCCAGCACTATGCTGAATAGTAGTGGTGACAGAGGACAACCTTTTCTGGTTCCAGTTCTAAATGGAAAAGCTTTCAGTTTTACTCCATTTAGTGTAATATTAGCTGTGGGTTTGTTGTAGATGAATAGAACCTTCTCTACATAAATCAGACGAATAGCTAACAAACATATGAAAAATTGCTCCTCATCTGTAATTTTAGAAAAATGCAAATCAAAACCACCCCTGAGATATCACCTAACCCCAGTGAGAATGGCCCACATCACAAAATCTCAAAACTGCAGATGCTGGCATGGATATGGAAGGAAGGAAACATTTTTACCCTGCTGGTGGGACTGCAAATTAGTACAATCTTTTTGGAAGTTCTCAAAGAACTGAAATTAGACCTCCCATTTGATCCTGCAATCCCATTACTGAACATCTACCCAGAAGAAAAAAAATTATTTTATCATAAGGACACTTGCACTAGACTGTTTATCACAGCTCAATTTATAATCCCCAAATTGTGGAAACAACTGAATTGCCCACTAATCCAGGAATGGATTAACAAGCTTTGGCATATGTATACCAGAGAGTGTATTCAGCCATTATAAGAGACAGGGTCTTCACATTTTTTGTATTAACAAGAATGGAAGTGGACATTCTAAAAAGTGTGTCACTAAAAAGTTTCACATCTAAAAATGTGTTTCACTAAAAAGTGAGACATCACAAGAATGAAGAAGCAAGAATCCAATATACTCAATTCTAATATGAAGACAATAGATGACTTAATACAAGGTGGGGGGCAGGGGAATGAGGGAGGGGGGAGAGGAGAGGAGAGATGGGGTTGGGGGTCACGGTATATGACACACCTCTTGGGGGTGGGACACAATTACAAGCAGGAATTTACCTAACAAATGCAGCCAGTATAACCTAATTCTTTGTTCCCTCAATGAATCTCAAACAAATAAAAAGAAAAAATATATATTTCAGAAACAACCAAAAAAGAAAGTACCACAGAAATTGTACTAAACTGGTAGAAATTGTTTTAAAACATCTTAATGTTCAGAAAGAAACACAGTCAATAAAGGTCCTGAGCACTTCTCTGTGGTGTTCCAAAAGAAGCTGCTGCACTGGTGTCTTCTCCCTGGGGATTTCCCTATTAAAATTTATGGCAAGGATAAAATTAACAATGCTGGATTCAGAGGAAACTTTTGCAAATCCCTTTGCTTTAAACTTTTGGAAATCATGTTTTAATAGCTCAAGACCTATTACAAAATCACTGATTTGTGGGATTATACCTAGGTTATTGAGAGACTTCCTCCTAAACAGATATTTATCATTTTCATAAATAAAAAAATAAACACCCTTAGAATGAGCTGTGGCCCTTGAGATTTGTACTTACAGGGCACATATGTACAGGGAATATTTCCATCCTATTTGCATGATTCAAGACTCCTGGTCCAGTGAGCCAGATTTTTCAGCAATACTCATCCAGTCACAATGGATGAGGACAATCCATCAGGAATGTCCTCATTCCTGTCATCCCTGCCCCTGGTAGACTCTTCCCTCCCCTACACAAATACTAACCCCTCTTTGATTCACCAAGATGAATCCAGCTTCCATCCAGACTCATGGGGCTCGTTACATGGGAATCCTGGTAATTCAAGTGAATATTCTCCAGACGGACAGTGAGCTTTGGGGCGTCTGTTTTGAGATGGGTGAGCAGGTCAGGATGAGACCATTTCTTATGCTTCTTCACCACTCTCTTCATGCCAATCTCGATGCTGGGTATAAGACACTTCTTTAACAAATACCTCTTAATTAAATTGTACAAGAAATCATCATTTATTGTAGCTGATAAATTTAGTGGGGCTGAATGTTTAGTAACATCTGTTTATGCTGTAATGAATTTCTCATTTTAGTGTGCAACTGAGGTGTTTCTATTAAATATTCCCTGGGTACCTAATAAGTGCTAGGCACCATGATGTCTCTTTAGCTTCCTGCTGACCGACAGGGTTATTTTATTTATTTATTTTTTTGAGACAGAGCCTCAAGCTGTCACCCTGGGTAAAGTATCGTAGCATCACAGCTCACAGCAACCTCCAACTCCCAGGCTCAAGTGATTCTCTTGGCTCCATCTCCCAAGTAGCTAGGACTATAGGCACCCACCACAACGCCAGATATTTTTTGGTTGCAGCCATCATTGTTTGGCAAGCCCAGGCTGGATTCGAATCCACCAGATCAGGGGTATGTGGCTGGCATCTTAGCTGCTTGAGCCACAGGCGCTGAGCCTGAGAAGAGAATTTTTAAGAGAGAAGAGCTCTCACCTGCTTCTGTAGGGTAATCCACACCTCTAAGCCTCAGTGGGCTGTCCTTTGCCTAGAGAATATGTATCCTCCAGGTACTTACATGCTAATAGCTCCATACTCCTCCTGACCTGTTAAGTGGATAAAGTCAATGTCACCCAAGAGTCTTATCCTAACCCTAACCTAACCCAATGACTCTCAGCAACAGATGAAGTGGGTGTGGTTGATGTTTGTTGTTGGTGGTTTCTTTTTTTCCCCCAATGTAGCTTGGGGCAAAAAGTAGGAACACATACCAGTATTCCTAGGGAGCTGGGGAGCAAATGCTAGCCAATCAGACTATGGATCTTCCTAATAATGAGGAATCAAACAGTGCCACATTGATAGTGCCTATCACTATTTTTCTTCAAGAAGTTGAACACCTGTTTTTTGGAAAGTTCTGTGACCATTCAACAATTTGAGGCAAAGCCTGAGATTTGGGTTTCAGATTTCTAAGAACAAGGGTCACCCTATCCTTTCCATAGTGTGGTCTGCATCTGTTAATGTTCTCATTCATACAAAACCACTGATAAGTTCACTAAAATTATACCCAGTTCCAAATGGAATTCGATTATCTGTGTGGATTTCTAAATAAATATATTTAATTGGTCAGAGCAGAGTGCAGAGAAGTTTCCAAACCCAAACATTTCTCATGACGACCAAGTGAAAACAATTTTCTCCCTGTTTATGTAAAGCAGGTCAATAAACAGCATCTGGGACATCCCACTGAAGCTGTATCTGAGGCTTCCCTGACTTCCTAATTTAACGTTTATACTTCTTCCACTATTGATTTGCTAATTGAGCAGTGTTTTCCATTTGCTATCTGAGAGACATCCTTTCTGGTTTTTATTGTTCACAAGTTACATGATGTTAGTTAACTCCTCTTTGCTGTGTGTATTGTCTGTGGTCACCTGCTTCTACCTCACATTAGAATCAGGTTATTGTTGATTTGGTTCTGCTCACCCCTACTATGCCCAAAAGAGTTGGGGGGTGTGATGTGGTGCATTGTGGCATGGTATGCAGAAATTTTGTTTCTTTGGCATGGTTGTCCACATAATCTCTGTTGAAAAATCTTTCTTAACCTCTCAGGATAAGGCAAGTCACTCGTAATTCACTA
Source organism: Arctocebus calabarensis (assembly GCA_963573935.1). Taxonomy (NCBI): domain Eukaryota; kingdom Metazoa; phylum Chordata; class Mammalia; order Primates; family Lorisidae; genus Arctocebus; species Arctocebus calabarensis. Next base: position 4,972 of record CAUYON010033062.1, on the reverse strand, counting down.
CAGCAACTGAATGATATAGTATAGATCTTCAAATCCTAAGTTCTCTGGGTGAAGAAATAAAAATGCCAAAACCATCACTGCCTACTCCTGTAGCCACTACTGCAGATACAATGCTACTAAAATAAGATGCATGTGAGTGATTTTGTTTTATTTAGTTTTTAATGATTTTAAACAGATTTTTTAATGCACAAGGATAACTTACGAAATTATATTGTTAAGGTGAAATGCAAATATAACCTATGTTACCAACATAATTATTTTATATGACCTTTCTGAAGAAAGAACAACTCCCTTATACAATGCAATAACTTAAAGGTTTCTAAAGTACTCTTCCACTTCCCCAGGGAGTGATTACTCAGTCTAATTAAAATACTCTGTCTTGAAAGACTTTCTCTGCTATAGAATGATATTCAGGTTGGCTGATGCAACCTCTGAAAGACTTTCTTAGTTACACAGAGGAAAAAAAATTGACAGAAAATTCTATCTCACAAACTGTCTATGGAAGTTAGTGTAACAAATGTGCTAAGCACATGGTGATGAATATAGCATGACATTCTTGCATGGACACTGAGAGGTAAAGGTTTTACCTTAGAGAAATGAAAGAGGGAGAAGGGTGGGGGGGGGAGAGAGTGGGTAAGAAGGAGAGAGAGAGAGAGACAGAGAAGGAGGAGGAAGAGAGAGAGAGAGAGAGAGAGAGAGAGAGAGACTGACTTAGTAGAAATAAGTCATACATATGAAAGCAGGACAGAAGGGTGTTAGGCTCCAGAAGTGAGTTGATATAAGGGAGAGGTCTGCAAAATGGCAAGCTTTTGACAATAAGACATAAAGCAAAGAATCTTAGATAGAAATAGCTGGAAAGTGTGAGGTGAGTTCAGATTCCATCCATTAGGAAACTTAAAACGTGTTTAAAAGGAAGTAGCAGGAGACAATCTGACTGGAAATCTAAGGTAGGAGGAAGGCTTGAAAATTATGTTGGTGACTTAGAAATTAATTAAGTAGGCAGGTAAAAGACTGGATTATAGTCATGTTTTAGCAAAAACAAGTTCGCTTTCCTGGTCAAGAAGAGTGGGATAAGAAAAAATTGGAAAGAGGTAGTAGGATCAGGGCAAAGGCCCACCATTCCCAGGGAAGGCAAAGTGAGCCTAAGCTTAAAGTACAACAGCATGAAAGTATGTGGCAAGGAGGGAGTGGGCAGCAGAAATTTCAGACACACAGAAGGAACCTCTCTCATAGATGCAATCCTCATGGTATAGCAGCAGTGCTGGGGTATGGGTAAGCAATATCAGCAGAGGGGTTGAAAGAAAAGGATTATGCAGACCTATGAAAGCTGAGAGTCCTTCCTGACCAAAGCCTTCCTGGGTCCCCTAAGCAAGAAGGGATGTGGGAAACCAAGGCCAAGAAAAGGAGGAGGAACATAGCATGATCTTTAGCTATTTAGACAGCATCACCATTTTGACAACTGGAATGCACCTGCCTCTGACATATGATAAAACCCTCACGGGGTCTGCAAAGATTAGCCAAGGGAAAGAACACAGGCTTTCCAGTCACAGACACCTAACTGACACTCTCTCAGCAGTGGAGAAGCTACTCCACCCTTTCTGAGTCTCCATTTACACAGTAACCATGGGCATGAGACTAGCAGGCTATATAAATAGCACAATACTGGAAGAATTTTATAATTGCTTGCTACTTTAAATATTTTGTGCAAATTTAGGAAAGTGTGTGTGGGTGTGGGATAAGGGTGTGTGTAGTTAGATCAGGAAAAAGAAGAGCCAGGAAGGAACAGTCTCCACTTTGTTTATCTGGGATGATTTCCCAGCATCCTGATGGAAAATGCCAACAGTTCCTACATTCTGTCAATAGAAGTGTTGCTTTATCTGAGTAATAATGTCTTTGTTCCTAGAAAGCTTGTTCCACTGGCTGAGCTACAAAAAAGGCATTTTACAGTGGTTAGAGCTGTGAAAGAGATACTATTAGACTCACATTAAAGTACAGAACTACCCTGTACTTGCACCTATGGCTTTATTAGCACAATTCCCCCAAACATCCCATTTTATAGACTCAACAGCCATATCAAACATTATGAATTTCCTGCCCACTATTCCTCAAGCTGTCTACACCAAGACTTAAGATTTCTAAGTGATGCATCATACAGTCATCTGTTCATGCCGCAAATGTAATCTAAAGCCTTTGTGTTGAGTCCTCTAATTCTATATAGAACAAGGTACCAAGGAATCACCTGGGAATTTAGTTTTTTAGTTCAAGAATGCACTGTTCTCTGTAGGATCTTATCATTGCCATTTATTAACTCAAAGACTGTTTATATTAGACATGATGACTCAGTGTAGCAAAGGTGGACATTACAAATCAGAGATTTTTTTCTTCTAGTTATGTTTTGGAAGAAAGAGGATTTTAATAAAGGATTATGTATATTTTTCTTTATTTCTAGGACTGAGCAAACAGTCCACAATGAGATTCAAACTATGCTTCACCCCTAAGACTAGAACAACTGATTTATATCAATTTTAGAATAAGAACATAGTAATTAGACAGGTACAGGGTACCTGATTCTCAGTTTCACTCACAGAACAATTTATTTCTAGTCGTGGGCAAAATTTCCATACATCCTACAGAATGGGAAAAAATTTTCAGTGGAATATGTCCAGTACCATAATACGATAACGCGAAAGTATTATAAGTGTTCCTGGGAGTAAGCCATCAAGGCAGGTTTGAACGAGCAGCAGTGTCAAATATTTGCAAGGTGATGGAAATCTCTCCATGAAATATACGCAGGGGGAGGGACCTGCCAACACACAGAGGGCTGTAGAAGCCTTCAATCCCCTCAAAGACAAAGCCAAGTCTTTGAATTATGTCTACATTGGGCAGGACCCTAGAAATAGTTACATTTCATTGTATCAGGTTATTTCCAGGGTGATTTTTAAATGTTCTTTGAAGTGTCAAGATATTTCACTCTACAATATTTCAGCAAAGAAAATCAAAGATTATGTTGTTAATAATAATGTAATCTGAAGTACTGCACTGATTACATGGAATCATTGAGAATAACCTCTTTGTTTTTTCATTAAAAATGGGCAATAGATCAGTGAAATATTATTATTTTTAAATAGGATCCCCCAGATGGCAGGAAATTTATATCTGCAGGCAAGTTACTACATTTAAGCCTATTTGCTTCCTGAAATATTTTTTTCTGAGACTAAAAGAACAGCTTTGGAAACAGAAAACCATGCTCTCACCTCATTCAGAGCTTATTGTGACAGATATCACTAGACCATTCTATTTCTGCCTTTTGTCCCCTTCCCAGCTACATGGCAACTGTGAGCTGCAGCCACAAAAAACACTTACAGGTGGAAATGTTTTAGATCCAGTGTGCAGTTTTCCAAGCTCTTTTCCTGAGTAAACTCAGAAACATTACAATGAGACAAAAGTGCCACAGGTAGTACTTGTGACACACCAGTGACTCACCATGTGGAGGAAAGCTTCTGTACAGAGTTGTCTGGTATCCTCAGCAGATATTGCATGAGTGAGAAAGAAATATTTACTGTTTTAAGCCACTGAAAATTTTGGTCATTTTGGTTCCAAAGCCACCTTCACTGATAACACCTGTTTAAAACAGGTAGGTGTCACTGGATTTATAAAGCCACACTCACCTGACATCACCTTGACCTAAACTAATAAATGACTATTTATTTTGAAACATTTATAATCATAAACTTAGAAAATCTGCACAGTGGCCGGGCACGGTGGCTCATGCCTGTAATCCTAGCACTCTGGAAAGCTGAGGTGGGTGGACTACTTAAGCTCAGGAGTTCAGACCAAGCGAGCAAGAGCAAGACCCCATCTCTATTAAAAATTGAAAAACTAGCCAGACAAGGTGACAGCTACTCAGGAGGCTGAGGCAAGAGGATTGTTCAAGCCTCAAGAATTTGAGGTTGGTTTAAGCTATGATGCCACAGTACTCTACCCAGGGCAACAGAGTGAGTCTCTGTCTTAAATAAAAAGGGGGAGCGGGAGGGAGAGAGGGAGGGGCAAAGAGAGAGAGAGAAAGAAGAGAGAACCTTCTTTTGTTGTGTAGACATCAATACCGTGGTACCAGAAGTGGGGAAGGCATGCTGAAGGTGACTCATAAGATGCATTACAACATTACTTACTATGTTACCACACATTCCTGTAATGGAGTCCTAAAATAAACTCATTTCTCCCCCAGAGAGAAAATGTCATTTTTTGTAATTGTGACAATGTGTATTTACTCTAAAGCAACGCAAAGAAATGATGGTGGCATATCATCTCAAGGGAAGGTCCACCACTATCCCTGCAAGCACTGCTGTAGAGAGGGCGTGCAGAGCAGGTTCTCTAGGTCTTTCTTTCAGTCACATAGTATAAAAAAGAGGGTATCTTGGCTTCTTATTCTTTGAGAAAGTTTTGAAGCTTCAGATGGTTCAATTACTTCTTTTCCTTTAGATGTGATCACTTAAAAACCATCTGCTGACAAGAAGAAAATAGCCTTGAAAGGATCAATGTCTCTTACGATTACTCTAAAAAACCAGATACCTTGATTTAAGATATAATTTGAATTCCTCTTAAGAGAAACAACAGTTTAAATTCAAGGAAGAAAAAAAAACCAGCTCCTGGTCAATAGCACACTAACACTTAGTCTTTGCATTTGCAAATGCACAAGAATCCCAAAGATCAATATCTGTTCTATTTTTTTTTCCCCCACAGGAAAAAACTATTTATTCACAAATTACACAATAAACAATCAACCATTGCTCAAGACAATGTATCAAATGTTGAATATTCATTCTTTAGATACCTATCTACCTTTTGAGAATTTTCCTTATTAAACAAAATAATGGTTTTTTTTTAGATCACTCTGAAACTGACCTCTTTAACCAGAGCTTTCTTTCTAATTATATAACTTAGGGTAAAAATATAATACTTTTCAAGGCAAAAG
>CAUYON010033060.1:0-29528 GCA_963573935.1 Arctocebus calabarensis | reverse complement strand
GCGATTCTCTTGCCTCAGCCTCCCGAGTAGCTGGGACTACAGGCGCCCGCCACAGCGCCCGGCTATTTTTTTGTTTTGCAGTTCGGCCGAGGCCAGGCTTGAACCCGCCACCTTCGGTATATGGGGCCGGCGCCCTACTCGTGTTTGGGATTCTTAAGAGGCAGGAGGGCTGGAAGGTAAGGGGTTTGGAACACCACAGCACAAGGAGTATCATGTGATCTGGGTCTCCTGCCAAGCACTGAGTCACGGAGGTCCTGCACCACCCACCCTCTGCAAAGGCTGCTGGAGTGCAAAACTGGAGCAGCACTTCCCTGCTCATCTCCAGCAGCTCCCCTTCATTTGGGATGGAACCCAAGCCCTGAGACCTCACCCCTCTGTGTTTTTACAGCTAAGAATTCTCTCTGAATTGTGTCTCCAACCCTAATCCTAAGGGCCATGCCTTGTGTTCTATCCTGATCACATATAGTCAGAAACAACCCTAAGTGCTTTAAGAGTAGTTGGAATTTCTAAGAACTACAATGATACGCAAATGTAGATCGCCAAGATGCCTAGTAGACAGTTCAGACACCAGCATCATGGCCGACTGAGAAACTGTGTATGGGTGGGGTGTGTGTGTGGTGGTGGTGAGCCACATTATCTTCTAATTCTAAAGATTTATGATTTTAATCTTATTATCAATTCCAGTTTGCAGTTCAGATTTTACTCAATAGCACACTTTTGTTATATAATATTGGGATAGGAATAAATAAAATATTAAGGGTATTCTCATAAGAATTAGGGGAAAAGAAAGAATGCTCTTTCCCATTAAAGGTATCTGACATTATTTTGGAATGAATGGAATAAGAAAAATAGCCAGGTTTTTTAATATTGGGGAAGGAAAGAGAGATTACATTATTATTATTAGACAATGTTATAGTAAACCTAGAAAAATCAGAGACAACATTAAAAAAGAAGTCATTAGGGCAGAGCCTGTGGCTCATATAGGGCGCTGGCCCCATATGCCGTAGGTGGCGGGTTCAAACCCAGCCCCGGCCAAAAACAAAAAAACAAAAGAAGGAAGTCATTAAAGCTCTTTCCTTTGAACTTCTATTCAACAGAAATACTTAAGCATGTGCACACTCATATGCAAAATGCTTTACATGGATAAATGGTCTGGAGAAGGGCAAAGATGGATCACAATGTAAATCCAAAGTCAGCAGATAGTAATACATCTAAACAATAGAATGTAACTTAGATTCAACCAATAACAGAATGAGATAGCCGTAATCTGTAAAGGCGTTCACAATATAGTCTTGTGGAGGAATAAAGAAACTTGCAGAGAAGAATGCATAGCAGAGTCTTCCGGAAAAGTACAGCATGTGTGTAAATACACGTCTGTGTGTGTATACATATCTGAGAGCAGGTGTGTGTGTGTGTGTGGACATGTCTGGGAGCAGCAGTGTGTGTGTGTGTGTGTGTGGACATGTCTGGGAGCAGCAGTGTGTGTGTGTGTGTGGTGGGGAGATGTCTGGGGGAAGCAGTGTGTGTGTAAGTGCATGAGGGTGTGTGTGTAGACATATCTGGGAGCAGCAGTGTGTGTGTGTGGACATGTCTGGGAGCAGCAGTGTGTGTGTGTGGACATGTCTGGGAGCAGCAGTGTGTGTGTAAGTGCATGTGGGTGTGTGTGTGTGTGGACATGTCTAGGAGCAGCAGTGTATGTGTGTGTGTGTGTGTGGACATGTCTGGGAGCAGCAGTGTGAGTCTATTCGGCCCAACCCCTCGTCCTGATAGCTACTGGGAGGTTCCTCTGCTAGAGCAAGGTGAGAAGTTCAAGATTTTTTGCCCTAGGGAGGGACACAGCAGCAGCACAGCAGACATTTTCAGAGGGTCCTGAAGATATTAAAATTGTATCTTAGCAACCCTTCCACTAATTATTTGTAATTCATAATGTATATAATGTGTTTATAAATATGTCACTATACTCATAAGCACATATATATATTCTAAACATATAGCTTCTAAGTAAATATATATTTAATACATAAATATGCAGGGTTTTTTCTATAAGATGACACTTGCTGCCAGCTGAGTCTTCTCCAAGATGGCTTTGCTGTTTGCTTGAAAGGCTAGGCAAGTCTGGAGTGGCAGCTCACACCTGTCATCCCAGCCACTTAGGAGGCTGAGGCAGGAAGATCTCTTGAGGCCAGGAATAAAAGACCAGCCTGGGCAACATAGTGAGAAAATGTTTCTAAATTAAAAATAGAAATTTAGCTGAATGCAGTGGTGCTGCTGTGGTCCCATCTACTCTGAAAGGTAGGCTGAAATTGCGACCCATCTGGGGTGATATAGTAAGACCTCATCTCTAAATATACACACACATACATGCTTACATACATACAAACAAGGCAGAGTGCATCAGTGAGGGATCAGTGAGGAAATGCACTATTTTCAGCAGGAAGAGATTTAATGCAGGGAGTTAAGTGTTAACAAAAAGTGGACACCAGGTTCCTAGAACAAAACAGAACTCACTCCTTAGACGAGCCGTTATGGAGACACAGACTGTTGCTGAGATCTGGGGACAGGAAGCCAGAAGAAGGGCAATAAAGAACTGGGCAGGGGCCTCACTTTTCCAGGACTTTGTTTCCCAGCAGAAAAGAGGGGAAGGGGAAAGCAGACGACTCCTGGGTCACTTCCACCTTCCAAAACTCACACATCCTAATTTATACAGAGAATATAGCTGTGAGTGAACACTGGAAGTGTAGTTTCCACATCTCCAACCAGAGGGCTGTGGGTGGGAATGGAGAAGGCCAATTCACATTATTTACCGTACGGAAAGGCCATTGTCCAGCCTGGTGCAGGAGGGCTGGTCAGAACACACTTGATCCTCCATCCTTTGTCCTCGCCCTTCCTCCAACTGAAAAAGAAGAAATTGCACCTTGTTATCTTTATTGCAAGGTTGTTTTGTTGTGGCTGTGGTTAAGAAATCAGAGGCCGATGTCACCTGGAACTCCCTCCGAGGCAAGAGGTCCTGCCACACTGCAGTTGGCACGTCGGCAGGCTGGAACATCCCCGTGGGTTTAATACACAATCAAACCGGCTCCTGTAAATTTGGTGAGTACGTTCTGGGGGGAGTTGTGGCAGTCCCTTCCTTGTGTCTGTGCCTGGGTAAAAATGCAGTTCAATGAATGGCAAGAAATGCCATACATGGGCGGTAGAGTCAAGAGCTTGACAGAAATTGTGGGTGAGCAGCACATCTCCCCGGGCAGGACTTCACCCTCTCGCTTCTGAGAGGAGGGCCTCCGGCCAACCTCCAGGAAACAGCCTCGTTCCATATGTGTCACCAATGGCTCAGAGAGCCCACCTGGGTTTGCAAAGCAAGAGCGGAGTGTGTGTGTGTTGTTGCTGCCTGTAAACCAAATCATCTGATTTCCTAACTGGAAACCTTCTACCCGTAAGCCCTTGGTTGCTGAAGCTTTCCTGTCCACCCTCAGCTCTCTTAGCAGCTCGCACCAGACATGTCGTCTGTGCTCATCCCAAAACCTAACAGGCTTCTGCTCCTCTTCTTTCTCCAAGCCCCAGACGAATCCCAGCCCTGCTCCACCCCGGCTACCTGCTCTCTTCCGCACCTGAGCAGCTGAACACGGCTGGAGAACACCACGCTGCAGGGAGCTGTTTATTTCACTGGGATGCTTCAGGCGCTGGCCTCAGCGGCCCCAACACTCACAAATGCCCCCACTGTATCTCTATTCCTCGTGTCACACTTTCCAACAATGGTCCTCATGTCCTCACCGTCCACACACCTCAAACCCATGTCCACCCCTCACCTTTCTCAGGAGATGAGACACTAACAAGAGACAGCTGAAGCCATCAGGTGTCTTAACTGCCTGTGGCCAAAGCCCCAGGCCTCCTGAGGGCTGCTTTGCCACAGCCTCCTCCCTCCCCGCCAGTCCCTGGCTTACCCGCACTGAGGTTCAGGCCGCTCTCCTGCCCCCTCCATAGTCTCATACCTTTGGCTTATTGCTTCTCACTCTGGTGTTCCCAACAATTTCTTCCAACTCGTAAACACACATGTCTTCTGTCTTTAACCACCCTACCCCCACCAAAGATTTTCCCCCAGCTCCTGCCTGCTCTCTGTCCTTCTCTTAGTGCCAGAGGTCTCCAAAGCACTGTCTGAGCCACGCGCCTGCCACTCACTCCTCTGCCCGCTGCCTGGCCCCTTGACATCCCTCCATGAGGAGAATTCAGGCCAAGGCCCCCGGCACCCTCCGTGATGCTCAGGGAGGATGTGTTCCTGATCTTTCTTCATTGACCTCCCAGCAGCATTTCCTCAAATCACCCCAAAACAGTATTTCCTGACCACAAAGTCCCCTTTTCCCACCCCAGTTGAGAAAATGTTTGAGTTGCTTAAAGCAGCTCTTTTCCCCCAGTCTAAACCCAATCCTTAAGCGCTCACTTTCACGCGTATGGCCTGTCCTCAGCACCGCTGTTCCATGTTGACAACTGTCAAGTTCTTCCTTTTTTTTTTAATGGAATCTACAAATGGAACAAGTTTATTTCCAGGAAGAAAAGTTTGTACAACTAATTTTACAAACTCAAAGAAAAAAAAAGAGCATCTTACCCATGAGTTAAAAGGAACATCCAAGGAATACTGTTGTTAAAAACACTAAAAGACTGGCTCAGCGCCTGTGGCTCAACGGGCTAAGGCGCCAGCCACGTACACCTGAGCTGGTGGGTTCGAATCCGGTCCAGGTCTGCCAAACTACAATGACGGCTCCCAGCTACTTGGGAGGCAGAGGCAAGAGACTCGCTAGAGTCCAGGAGTTGGAGGTTGCTGTGAGCTGTGATGTCATAGCACTCTATCCAGGGTGACAGCTTGAGGCTCTGTCTCAAAAAAAAAAAAAAAAACTAAAAGACTGAGAAAAGATACATTTATGCTCATGCAACTATGGTGGGAGCTTGCTAGGGCACGCTTTCCACATGGGATGGATGTTCTGGGGCAGCACTTGAGAGGACAGGATCTCCTGGATCTTGTCCAGGCAAATCTGGTTTGCTTCTACTCCTGCTTCAAACCCTCGATGATTTTCTGCCTCCTCTGCCTCTCGGGCCTTCTCCTGGTAGGCTATTTGCTCCTGAAGTTGCTTCTGGTGCTCCTGGGCTAAAGCTTGGCGTCTTGCTAAATTCTCTTTCTCTTCACAGTTAAGCTCTTTAAGGCCAACATTTATGCGTTCCTTTTCCATAGCGAGTTCTTCCTGTTCGTTAGCTTTGCGTTGCATCTTTTCCTGAACTTGAAGTTTCCTTGTACACATGACCTCATCCACAAGTTGCCGCCTTGCCTCCTTTTCAAGTTTCAGCTCCTTCTCCTTCTCAGCCCACTTCTTTTCCTTCTCTTCCTGTGTTATTCTATCCAGTTCTTTCCCCTGAGCTTTTTCTTCTTCACATCTCTGTGCCAAATATTTAGAATATACCTTCTGTTCCCTTATCAGAGCCTCTCTTGTTTTGCTTCTTTTTGTCTGCCTCTTCCTGTAAGTCTTGGAAGGACCCTTTGCACAAGCTTCATGTTCAAGTCCTGTTCTTCTCTGTATTCCTGCTGAATCTGCTTTATCTGCTCTTGTAGGGAGTTTTGCAAAACAGTCCTAATTTCCTGTTTTGTTTTCTATTTCTTTAGCGTATCCTGTTTAACCTGTGCGATGTCATTTTCCACAAGGCGCGCCTCCGCCTCCTTCAGCCGCGGTGCGGCCTGAAACGCGCATGCCTGCTGGCGCTCTGGGTGTTCAGCTCCAGGCGCATGTTCTCCACCAGCTCTTTCTGTCTCCTCGCCTCTTGGGTTTCTCGCCTTTCCCTGGCTAATCGGTCTTCCTCTCAAAGCCTTGCAAACATCTCCTTTTCCAACAGATTTGCCTCTTCAGCTCCCCATGAAATGCTATCTGTGCTTTCTGCTCCTCACACACTTTCTTCTGACAGAGACACCACGATTCAGTGCGGAGCTCCTCACGGCACTCTAGCTTTTCAGCCACAAAATCCCACCTCTCTCTTTCTTTCTTCTCTTTTAAAACTCCAGCTTTCTCTCTCATTCTATCTTTTTTCTCCTCCGTGGTTTCTTCTGTCAATTGCATTTCAGTAAAATATGCATTTTCTTCTGATGCTAAAGGTTCACGTAGCTTATTTCGTCTTTCTTCAATATTAATAATAAATAAACTCTTGCACAGCATCCTTGATTCTGGCTTGTACAAGGTTTTCCAAAACCTTGTGGTCATTGTGCCGGTTCCACTCAACTTTCAAGCGGTCCTGCTCATTAGACTTAATAGAGTCCAAAATAGCATGGTACTTCTGATGACTGGGTCGGATTCTTTGTAGATGTTGCTCAACCTTTTGGTCTTTGGGAGGCTTGGCTCTCACGATCACCAGATTGGGAGTAGGGCCCTTCACTTCCCGTTGGATGGTGCCAAACCTCTGGCTGTACATTTTCAAGTCCCCTCGGGATGAGGTTGGCGTTAGCCGTGATTCCCCGACCGTGGCGACCTGCGGGACCCACTTCCGGGACACATAAGTCTGGTTGCCATGGTGCACCTCGTGGGGTGAGCCAACGGTCAAGTTCTTATCCCTAACACAGATCTCCCCTTGACCTCCAGACCTGTTTGTATATATTGAACTGCCTGTTTGACTTTTCTAGTTGGATATCTCAAAAGCACATTAAGCTCAACCTGTCTGAAAACGGAGTGTCTCCTCCCTGCTGAGCCTGGTCCTGTTCCAGATCTGCCTAGCTAGGTGGAGCACCCCAGGCCATCCACCTGCCCCCGCTGGAGACCTGGCTGTCCCCCTCCACACATCCACCCGTTGCCAGGGTGTCACTCTCTCGTCCTTGCCCCTCTCTCCCTGCCCTTTGCTCTCTCTCAGCTCCTACTGCCTGAACTCCACATCATCCTGGTTTCCACCCACCCTGCTGCTAGACTGGCCTGTGCAAAGTGCAGGTCTGTCTCCTGCCCACCACCCTGGCCCAGCATTGTCTACAACCCTACAGAGACTCCTCATTTCCCTAAAAGTAAAGTAAAGAATGAAATCTACACAACAAAATTCACATGTGTCTGGACCTGGCTCCCCCCGCCCCACCTTCCTCTCTGTGGTCCAGCCCCGATTTTGAAGCTCTCTGTGCCTTGCCCCCGCCCCCACCCCCACACAGGCCTGTGTCTCCTCCTCCTCCACCCTTCGCTTGAGTGACACCTACTCAGTCTTCTCTCAGCTTGAGGCTTCTCCCTGACTCCCAGACCTGCAGAGGACTTTATCTATAGCTTCACGGAACCATATTCCTTTTCTCCTAGAGTAAGGAGAGAAACACAAATGCACTGGTGGGAGAAAACTTAGCTCTGACTGTCGCCCTGTCGGCCGCAGGGTTTAGGGGCAGGGCTGTGCCTGATCTGGAAGCCAGCACAGGGCTGCAGCTGTGCCTCTCTGGGCCCTTCCTAGACTTGACGCTATGATGGCAAACCTTGTAAAGAAGGGCGTGGGCAGCAGAGGGCAGAAAACGTGGTACGAGTTCAAGCAGCCAGGACTTCCATTTTGTTCACTCGCTTAGGGTTAAAGTCTGTGCCCGCCCTCTGACACCACTGTGCTGTGCTGGGACAGGGTGGACTTTGGCGAGCTCATATCCTCGATCCAACTTGGATTAGTTCCCTTTACTTTGCTCCAGCCGAAATCTTTTTTTAATTCCATAAAGTTCTTGCTTTTTTTTTTTTTCTTTTTGCAGTTTTTGGCTGGGGCTGGGTTCGAACCCACCATCTCCAGTATATGGAGCCAGAGCCCTACTCCTTTGAGCCACAGGCGCTGTCCAAGTTCTTGCTTTTTGTAATATGTTACCAAATAACTAAATGTGTCTTTGCACGCATCAGGCGATTTTACAGAGAAGAACCTGAGGCTTTCTTGCTAACACACAGGAAGTGTGACCTCTGCTGTCCTTCCTTGCAGATGAGCTCTTCAGTAGAGGCTGTGCCCCCTGGGTGTAATCCGCACTCCCCGCTCTGTGCTCTGTGTGGCGGCGGCAGCAGCCCGGCACACATGTGTGCTCCAAGCAGCCACGAGAGGTTCTACGGCTCCAGTGGGGCTTTCAGGCAAGTGGGTTCTCTTTGCACCAACCCAGTGAGCTTCTCGTTCTCTCTCTCTTTTTCTATCATCTCAGCAGTTGAGCGTTACATTTAGAAAGAGACAGAATCAGGAACCCAGAACTACTGCAAATTCCAAGTAGCCCCAAAGACTCAAGTCCAGCATTCTCCTGCAGACACAGATGACTCATTTTTAGGGCGCAAGAATGATGGCTGCAGAGTCACAGGCATGGTGCTACATTGGCCACTTCATTCTGAGTGATTGTGGACAAGTCATGACATTCATCAGAGGCTCGGTTTAAAATCACAAGAGGAATACCAGGCGCCTTGCTTCTTGCGCCTGGCTGATGAGTAGAATTTAAAAATAGATATCCCTGGGCTCCTCCATCCACTTACAAAAATATTTATTGAGCACCACTATGCGATCGTCACCACTCTAGCTGGAGGGGTTCCTGTCTCTCCCCTGCCCCGCCCTGCACGCAGTCTTGCAGGAAAGTAGGACAACACACAAAGAGAGGGCAAGACGCTTCCCAACTGGTAGCGCCACAGAGGGCAGTGGTGTGGCAGTGACTGGCTTTAGAAATTTTAAAAGGGAAAGTCACCACTTTTATTTATTTATTTATTTTATTTTATTGTCTTTTTTATTAAATCATAGCTGTGTACAATAGTGCAATCAAGGGGTACAATGTGCTGGTTTCATATACAATCTTAACTATTTTCATCAAACTGATTAACATAGCCTTCCTGGCATTGTCTTAGTTATTATATGAAGACATTTGTATTCTGCATTTAGTAAGGTTCACCTGTGCCCTTCTAAGATGCACCATAGGTGTGGCCCCACCAATTACCCTCTCTCCACCCCAACTTCCCCTCTCCCCTCCCTACCCTTGCCCCTTTCCCCATATTCTTGCGCTATAATTGGGTTACACCCTTCATACGAAAGCTATAAATTAGCTTCATAGTAGGGCTGAGTACATTGGATACTTTTTCTTCCATCCTTGAGATACTTTGCTAAGAAGAATATGTTCCAGCTCCATCCATGTAAACATGAAAGAGGTAAAGACTCCATCTTTCTTTAAGGCTGCATAGTATTCCATGGTATACATGTACCACAATTTATTAATCCATTCGTGGATTGATGGGCACTTAGGTTTCTTCCATGACTTAGCAATTATGAATTGGGCTGCAATGAACATTCTGGTACAGATGTCTTTGTTATAATGTGATTTTTTGGTCTTCTGGGTATATACCTAGTAAAGGAATTATAGGATCGAATGGCAGGTCAATTTTTAGATCTCTAAGTACTCTCCAAACATCCTTCCAAAAGGAACGTATTAGTGTGCATTCCCACCAGCAGTGTGGAAGTATTCCCTTTTCTCCACATCCATGCCAACATCTCTGGTTTGGGGATTTTGTTATGTGGGCTAATCTTACTGATATCTCAAAGTAGTTTTGATTTGTATTTCTCTGATGATTAAGGACGGTGGTGAGCCACCATTTTTATTTATTTTTATTTTTTTATTTTTTTTTAATAATTTTATTGAATCATAATTATGTACATTGGTGCAATCACAGGGCACGATTCATATACATTCAGAAATATTTTGATCATACAGAATGGAAGAAAAAGTATCCAATGTACTCAGCCCTAATATGAAGCTAATTTATAGCTTTCATATGAAGGCTAAAACCCAATTATAGCACAGGAATACAGGGATAGGAGCCACCACTTTTAAAAGGAACAGGATACTGTATGAGCTGAGGACAATGAGCAGGAGTGGGACCTGAGGAACCCAGAAGTAATCCAGGAAGAACAGCAAGGACAAAGGCATGGGGGTAGGACAAGTCATGCTGTGCTGAGGCCTGTGGGTTAGCGGGTGGAGACGGGCTGGCTGAAGGATGTCAGTTTAACTCTAAGGATGGTGGGCGGTGCTGCCTCTTTGTCAGTAGGGCCATGTTGGGTGAATTTGAGTTGTGTGGAATAAAAACTCCCTTTTCTTCATAGACATCAGGGCATTATACCGCCAGACTACTTTGTCCTGCCCTCTGCAAAGTTTTCTCTTTCATAAGCCGTACATAAATTACGTATTTTCACAGGTCTACAAGAATTTGTGCTGTATATTTAATCCCTGCTGAAATAGCTTAATTCTTCTTTGCTGGTATTAGGCTTGATGGTCTCACTTCGCTGCTAGTGGATAGTATTCCAGAGAACCTAAAGTTGTTGGAGTTCTGTGCAGAACCACAACTTCCCCGCCTTCCAAAATGAAGGTGAACACACAAAGAGCAGTCATAGCTTCAAGCATCGCATCCCCCCTTCGCCTCTTACCTGTCTTTTCCTTGAGTTTCTTGACTCTAATCTCCATTCACTCCTGCTGACCCGTGATCCATTGATCATGCACATTTCTCTCTTCTCGCACCCTTCTCCCGGACATCCTCTCTTCCCATCCTTACCCTGCACACGTTCCATGGCTAACAGTGACCATTATTTCCCTGTACTTCTCCTCACCCTCCTTGTCCCCTCTCCTGGCCAAGCCACAGTGTTGGTTGAGCCCAGCATTCATTAAGTGCAGATAACACTCAGTGCTTGCACCTCCAGGCTGGCTGGCTTCCCTTCCAGTGATGAAAATTAAGCTCAAGTGAGCCACATGTCACCCGTCTCCTCACTCGCTGTCTCCTAGATGATTCCATGCTTTCTCCTCTCCTCGGAACTTAGCACTTCTTCTCCCATCTGACATACCTTGGTTTGCTATTTCTCCTGGGGAAAGCAATCGAAAGTGAAATTCCATACCACCTCGCTGCCACATCCACTGCGTGCCAGCATCTGCAGCCCTGGACGGTGTATCCTTCCCTCCTGGCAGCCTCCAAGCTAAGCCTCTTCTGTACCCAATGACTCCGCATTTTCCTTCTTTCTACCAGGTTGTCACATTTCCCTCTCTCCTAGAGCATTTCCATCAGCACACAAAAATGCTGTCATTTTCCCACCTTACATACATAAGTAAAATCTCTCCATCTTACTCTCCTCTCCCATTTCTCTCCTTCTTGTTACAAAAAAATTCCTTGAAAGAGATAAATCACTTTGCTCACTTCAATTCACTCCTTTAAACTTCCCAGAACCCAGCTTAATAATCTGTTCACTCCAGTGGAGTTGGTTTTTATTATTCTTAATAATCTATAGTAAACACACCTTCTTATCGACTACTCCCACCACACCTCTCCCACCTTGGTACCATGGCCACCATGCAGCTGAAACTACACTTTGACGTCACCAGGGGCATCTGTGTTGGTAAATCAAAGGGCCAGTTCTCAGTCCTTGCATTACTCGGCCTACCAGCATCATTAGCCCCACCAACCGCTTCCTCCTCTTGGAGGAAGCTTCCAGAACACCACAGAGTCTCGGGTTCTCTCCTCCCTTCCTGACACCACGTCTCAGTCCCTTTTCCTGGTTCTACCTCACTTCCCCAACCTCACCATGTTGGTGTGCCCAGGGCTCCATACTAGAATTCTTCTCTCTTCAAGCCCACACCCTTGATTATTTTATTCAGTCTATACATGGATGATTCCCAAATTTATATTCCAGTTCCAGTGTTCTCCCAAAACTTCAGTGACACTCCAGATTTGTATATCCCCTGTCTATTGGGTATCTGATTTGGATTTCTCATCATTATCTCAAATTCAAATGTCCAAAACTGAGGTCATGAAATTCTACACTTCTATCTCTGGCAGTCTTCTGCACCTTCGTGAAAGGCAACTCCGTTTTTCCTTTGCGGAAAAACGTCAAATCCTTGCTGTTATCTCTGCCTGCTCTTGTTTTCTCATGCCTCATATCTGGACCAGCATCAAATCATGTTGGCTCTGTATGTGGAACTGACCCGCTCACGCAGCCTTCTCCACTGATACTACCTTGATCTAAGCTGCCATCATCTCTCCCTGGATCTTTTCTTTTCTCCTTCCCCTCCTCTCCCTCCCTCCTTTCTTCCTCCCTCCCTCCCTTTTTCTCTTCCTTCTTTCCCTCTCTTCCTTTGTTTTGAGACAGGATTTCACTCTGTTGCCTGGGCTGGAGTGCAGTGGCCTGATCATATTTCACTAGAACCTCCAACTCCTGGGCTCAAGTAAACCTCTCACCTCAGCCTCCTGAGTAGCTAGGACTACAGACATGTACCACCATGCCTGACTAATGTTTTTATTTTTTATAGAGACAGGGTCTTACTATGTTACCTAGGGCTGTCTGAACTCCTAGCCTCAAGTGATCCCACCATGCCTGGCCTCCCTAAATTCCTATAATGGCCCCTAACAGGCCCCCATGCACCTGTCCTGTCCTCCTCCTCCCACCTCCACATACAACACATCAACCAGAGTGATTTTGTTAAATTATAAATCAGACTGGGCATGGTTGATCACATCTATAATCCTAGTACTTAGGGATGCCAAGGCAGAGGATCATTTGAGGGTAGGAGTTCAAGACCAGCCTGAACAACACAGTGAGACTTCATCTCTAAAAAAAAAAAAAAAAAGAATTAGAAAAATGCGTGCCTATTGTACCAGTTGTTTGGGAGGCTGAGGCAGGAGGATTTCTTGAGCCTAGGAGTTCAATGTTGCAGTGGGCTATGATGATGCCTCTGCACTCTAGCCTGGGCAACATAGTAAGCCTACACACACACAGTTCCAAAAAATGTATACACATTTTAAGCAAGGAAAAATCTATATCAAATTATAATATTCAATATATACTAATAATGTTTGTTATATATTATATCTTGTATCTCTCGTAATTGCAGAGGTCAAAAGTGACTTGGGTATAGTTTAGAATGAAAATAAATAGGATGAAAAATAAATAAGTGGAAGAGAATGGAGTTCCAAGAGAGATTCATGAACATACTGCAATTTGTAGACAATTTGGTCTATAATATTATGGGTGACATTTCAAATTACTTGGAAAAGAATGAATTTCAGAGATTAAATAATACGTGTACTGAGAACTGGCCCCTGGATCTGGTGACCCTGGCAGGAACATATTTAATAATGAATTAGTCCTTGATGCTTTTTAAAGAAAAGACGTATAGATGCTGATGAAAAGCATCCAGCAAACAAGAAAAGGTTACAATTACGTGAGAGAAAGTATAACTACAGGAGAAAGTTGCTGAGAGTGTGGGCTGGGCTGGGCTGCAGAGTCCCTGGAAAGAGACCTTCCTTCCTTTGTGCCTGCATGGCAGGGGAGAGCCCTGGGGACTCAGGCAGGCAGATCTGGCAGAGGAGTGCTGAGAGGAAGCCCTGCCATGTTCTCCAGGAAGCAGGAGTGCAGGGCAGGCTGTGTGAGCACAGGGGAGGAGGGTCGTGGGGAGACAGAGGTTTTGTGGAAAGTGGGGAAACCTTTTGAAGTTACTGCTCTTCAGAGTGGGGAGACAGCTGTCTGGAGCAGTGGCCCTCGTGCGTGAGCATTGATTCTATTCTGGAGGGCTTGTTCAGGCACAGATTCCTGGGCCCTACCTCCAGAGTTTCTGATTCAGCAGGTCTGGGGTGTGGCCAAACACTTTCCATTTCTAACAAGTTTCAGTCCACACCGATGCTGCTGCTCTCTGGCCCACAACTTTTAGAACCACTGATCTCGAGTGGAGAATGGAAAGCAGGAATACCGAGGGGAACTGAAGGACCAGGAAGGGCTCTTTCTGTCTGCCTTGCCCTGAGTTGCAGACCCACCTAAGACAGATGGCCATTCCTGGGAGTCCATGTCGTAGGGAGCTTAGGAAGCTTGGATGGGAGTAATTGACATTAGCTGGGTGTGGAGGGACCGGAGATGGGAGAGAGAGGAAACAAGATGCTCCTGATTATCCCTAGCCATTTCCAACGGACAGAATGTCACAAACCCGATTTTTAATGTGCTCTACATTTCATGTAAAGAATGTACCTTGGATGCAGAGAAATATCTTTCATCAGAAAAGAGTGAACCAATGTTTAGTGCCACACACTCCCTTTTATTAATATTGAGTAGACATGAGTATGGTAAAACTCTGAAATCATGTCTTCCTTGCTGATTTTAATCTCTGATGTTGTGAGTTTTGATCTTGCCTATCCCAAGAATAGAGCACAGGGGGTGCCTCTGGGGCCTCTGATGGATCTTTAACATAAGGATCTGAACAACAGTTATCAGAATAGAAATAAGTCGGCATTTTTCTTTTCCTGTTACATTTCCCCCTCCAGTGGGCAGGAATAGAGTGGGCATTGCAGGGTGGTGTGGAAGTGCTGGGTGAGCATGGAAGGAGTGTGAGCCTCTCCGTGTCTCTCTCGGTTCCTTCCCTCCCTCCCCTGTTGACCTCCTTGCTGACCTGACCCTCCCATGCAGGTGTCTGGTGGAGAAGGGAGACATGGCCTTTGGGAAGCACAGCACAGTCCTTCAGAACACTGATGGTCTGTGCCCACGCTGTCCTGTCCTGCCCATGGTGGTCTGTGCCCACTCTGTCCTGTCCTGTCCTACCCCTGGTGGTCTGTGCCCACGCTGTCCTGTCCTGACCTGCCCATGGAGGTCTGTGCCCACGCTGTCCTGTCCTGCTCATCGTGGTCTGTGCCTACCCTGTCCTGTCCTGCTCGTGGTGGTCTGTGCCCACGTTGTCCTGTCCTGCCTGTGGTGGTCTGTGCCCACACTATCCTGTCCTGCCCAGGGAGGTCTGTGCCCATGCTGTCCTGTCCTGTCCTGCCCCTGGCAGTCTGTGCTCATGCTCTCCTGTCCTGACCTTCCCATGGAGGTCTGTGCCCACGCTGTCCTGTCCTGCCCATGGAGGTCTGTACCCACGCTGTCCTGTCCTGCTCGTGGTGGTCTGTGCCCACGCTGTCCTGTCCTGCCTGTGGTGGTCTGTGCCCACACTATCCTGTCCTGCCCAGGGAGGTCTGTGCCCACCGTGTCCTGTCCTGCCCCTGGTGGTCTGTGCCCACACTGTCCTGACCTGCCCATGGAGGTCTGTGCCCACGGTCTGTGCCCATGCTGTCCTGTCTTTCCTGGGGAAAGTCTGAGTCTCCCAATTAGAATCACCCTCCATTTAAGCAACGGGGGAAGATTATTAACTTTATTGGATTCTGGTGACCTAGGTCTCAATGTGTTTAATATAGGGAATGAAAAAATTCTTCACATCTGATTGGACTCGAAGGAGTTGGTTCTAACACTGACCATGAACCCAACTAACAAACACACAGAGACCACTGTTCCTATGAGCGTGTTTGACTCTCCTGATTTATAGGGATTTTAATATATTCTATATACAAGTTTCTATCAGCCATAGATATTAAAAATATCCCTCTCTAATGGCTTGTCTTTTCACTTTCCTTTTCTTTTATTTTCTTTTTCTTTTCTTTCTTTTTTTTTTTTAAGACAGAGTCTCACTCTGTCTCCCTGGGTAGAGTGTCATGGCATCATCATAGCTCATAGCAACCTCAGACTCGGGCTTGAGTGATCCTCTTGTCTCAGCCTCCTAAGTAGCAGGCACCCACCACAAGGCCTGGTTAGTTTTTTTCTATTTTTAGTAGAGAGGGGGTCTCATTCTTGCTCAGGCTGGTCTCAAACTCCTAAGCTTAGAAAAGTGAAAAGGTGGCTAGATACGGTGGCTCACGCCTATAATCCTAGCACTCTGGGAGGCTGAGGCTAGTGGATTGCTTGAGCTCACAAGTTCAAGACCAGCCTGAGCAAGAGCAAGAACCTATCTCTACTAAAGAGAGATATCTACCTATCTTCTACTAAAAATAGAAAAACCACGCCCAGGCATCTTTTCACTATTCTAATTGCATCTTTCAATGAGTAGACATTCTCAATCTTAATTTGGTTTAATTTCTCAATCTTTTCCTTTCTGGCTAGGGCTTTTTTAGACCTATTTAACAAATCTTCACCTTTAACAGGATGGAGAAAAACACTAGCCAGAAACTTTTCTGAACTTACGAGTTTAGAATTTTTCTCTTCTGTTTTATTTTAGAAGTTTTATTCTTTTATCTGTGCCTCTATGACTCTCCCAGGCACTGGTAGTTGGTCACATTCCCTCCCTCCCAGTGAGGACACCGTGACCAAACCCACCAGTTATGGCTGACTCACCTTTCCCTCCCCAGGGAGGAACCACGAGGCATGGCCCAAGAATCTGAAGCAGAATGACTTTGAATTGCTGTGCCTCGATGGCACCAGGAAGCCTGTGACTGAGGTCCGGAGGTGCCACCTGGCTGTGCTGCCAAATCACGCTGTGGTCTCAAGGAAAGACAAGGCAGATTTTGTTTGCAGAATACTATACAACCAGCAAGTATGAGCGCCCAGGGCCTCCTTTTCCCCACTGCTCCCCACTCCCCTGCAACTAGGTGCTCAGTTCACCTGCAGAGCTGTGCAGACAGACACGCCCTGCCCAGCCACTTGTTCTCCCGGGACAGAGGAACCTGATTCTCCCATCCCTGCTTCTGATTAAAGCAGAAAGTTGGTGGCTGTGTTCACTTCCTGCGCTGGGGCTGTCTAAGACATCAAAGGGGACTGGAAAAACCTCAGACGTGGGCATGTTAAGTGTTCCCTTAGACTCACTGGACTCCAAGCAGATTTAGGACACACCTCTTGGGTTCGCTCAGTCTCTCTGTGAGACTTGATCCTTTCTTCTGGCACAGAAGGAAGGATGTGGCTCGGTGCTCTTCACTCCAGGCTGGGAAAAGCAGACTAGAGGTCATGCACCTGACCTGTGGGTGGATCCAAGTGTTTTTCCTCAACCTGGGCAGGCTGGGCACTATCTCCATGAAAGTTGAAGTCCACATTCAGACAACTGTGACCTCCACAGGCGGCCAACAAGGGCTGGTGCTATGGCATAGCCGGCTGCCCAGATCAAACTCTGCATCTTAAGGAAAACCCCAAGCTTCCTCTGCCTTCGGCACTAGCATAGCCCATTCCTGAAGGTTCCCCAGTGTGAAATCCATGCTTTCGCAGGTGCCACCCACATAGGCCAGCTGAAGAGACTCAGGAAGCGCTGGCAAAATAAAAGGCTCTCAGTTGTGACTCAGGAAGTGCTGGCAAAATAAAAGGCTCTCAGTTGTGGGCTTTTGGAGGGGCAAGTCCCATACACAGGAAGCTGCCACCTTAGCCACAGGGAAGTGACAAAGGAAGAGAGGGGAGAAGAGAGGCAAGGCAGGCAGTGCTCCAGGGAGCAGGAAGACATGCAAGTATGACCGGAAGGCTGGAAACCTCTGGCAGTGGTTGGTGAGATGTTTGCCGTGGCAAACCTGGAGCTCTCTCTATAAGTCGCTTGACATACTTCATTTCACTATTGGTGCTATTATGCCCGTTTATAAGTGAATAAACTGAGGTTCACTTAGCTCAGTACAGAATTTTCCTAATGTCTCACAACAAGGAAAAAACAGGGCCAGGATTTGAACCCAGAGACCACCCTTTTTGCCACTTTACTACAGTGTCTTCTGAACTGTTACTGTGTCCCAGTTTTTCCAGGGGCTGGAACTGAGCAGAATATACAACCCTATGCTTCCTGGAGCCTGCAGTCACCCACTGTCTGTCTGTATGTCTGACCCAGGAGCTCTTCGGAAGAAATGGATTTGAACATGCGATGTTCCAGCTGTTTGAATCCTCACCCAAGGACCTGCTATTCAGTGATGACACGGAATGTCTGGCTAACCTTCAGAACAAAACAACTTATGAAAAGTACCTAGGGTCAGAGTGTCTTATGGCTATTGCTAGCTTTAGACCATGCTTAACCTCTGGTAAGTAGAATAAAATACCAAGGAGAAACAAAAAGGGTGTCAAGGACTGTGGTGTGCAGAGCCCTGGGCCGGTACTGATAGCAACACGACAAGGTGGAGGCTTTGCTGCTTGCCAGGAAGGAGGATAGTTCTCAGGAATTGAACTTGTTTTCATGCATTTTTCCATTTCTGCTAATAAAGTGAAAATGTATGCATATGAGCACTTCAGTGTAGGAAGAGAGCTGGGGAAATGATATGTATGTGCCATGCACAGAGGACCAATTTTCAATGATTTTAAGTAAGATGTATAAATAATATTAATAGAAAAAAATGTAGTTAGCACTGCAATAGGCCCTTTATAGCCATTTATGTTCTAGGATGGCATAGATGTCTCAAAAAGAAATAGGTAGGGGAAATAAAATTACAGGTGGGATAATCAAATTGTTGGAAGTGTGTCTAAATTTTTACTGAAGTATATCATGTGTTGGAGATGATGATAGTGGCAGGAAAGGAAAATGCAAATTTTTAAAGACAGCACTTATATTAGTTAGGAAAGAGGATGTGTGCATATATTTTAAAAATATCTTCATTCACTACACCATTTACTTGTAGAAAACAGAAACAGAACTCTGAGTTGGAAGCACGGGCCATAAAGTCTTTGTCTTATGTTATGCTTCACAGAACTTTTGGATGTCTGCTCCTTCCACAGACATTAGCCGATGAAGGTGGGCAACCGTACAGACGCTGGGAGCCTCAAGCAGGGTGGGCCCACGAGCTCACTTGTCTTCATGTGGATTTGTGTTAGCATCAATTATCTTTGTAATTTGGTGCTGTGACTGATGGAGAAAAGAATGAATAAAATTTATTGTGTTTTCTCAGAAAACCTCATTAAATGTTTCCAAAGTTTTTGAATAGGGCTTCCTTCTCCCAGATTATGTTGTTGTCTGTTTTGTTGTCTGTTATGTGGATGGCTTTATATCTAGATTTTCTGTTTTGCTCCATTGCTCTATGGCTATACTTTTATGTCAGTACCATGCTGTTTTGGTTACTATGGCTTTGTAGTATAGCTTAAAGTCTTATAAAGTGATGCCTCCAATTTTTTTCTTTTGTGTAAGTTTGCTCTGGCTTTTTAGGCCCTTTACTGGCTCCAAATGAAGTGTAGAAGTATTTTTCCTAGGTCTGCCAAAAATGACCTTGATACTTTGATGAGGATTGCATTGGATTTGTGCATCACTTTGGGTAGTAGGAACTTTTTATCAATGTTGATTATGGCAATCCATGAGCATGATATATTTTTCCATTTGTTTATGTCATCTGCAATTTCTTTCCTCAGCAGTACACAGAAGCTGCTTTTCTGGCCACTAGGGGGAGCCACTAGTGGGGGGGGGTCAGGACAAGCTTTCCATACCAGGAGGGCTGTATGTGGGAAGGGGTCTACATGCTTGAGTGCTAAGCCCCAGGCTGGGATTTTTCTGCTTTTATCCAGTAGCCAATTTTTCAGTGGAGAGGCATGGGTGTTCTCCTTGGACCTTCACAGCACACTTTGGTCAGTACAGTCCACATAGGCTCCCTCACCACCTGAGTCCAGCTCCCAGGCTGTGAGTTGGACTCACCCATATGTGTCTCTGCAAAACACCAGCAGGTGGGGTGTTCCCGGATTATGCACACAGGCTGGATGCAGTGGCTCACACCTGTAATCCTAGCACTCCGGGAGGCCGAGGTGGGTGGATTGCTTGAGCTCAGTTCAAGACACAGCTTGAACAGACTGTGCACACCTGTTCCACTACCAAGTTCTCAAAGGAAGAGGTGTGGGCCCCACAATATGTGGAAATCTCAGCCTAGAGCATGTGCCCACTGGAGAAAATGGCTGCTTGTGATCTCGGCTCAGACTGGTCTCCCTGCTGTAATGAGTAGGGGAGGGGCCAGAGTACCCAGTCAGCCAGCAGGCCTGAGTGTGAGGTATTTGGCTGCCATGGAACCAGAGGCTAGGCTATTCCTCTCTGAATGCCACACCTTTATCCAATATGGCAGTTCTGTGGGGGTAGGGGAAGGGCACAATCCCACATCCCTGTTCCTCAGCACCCCACCACACTCTTCTGTTGAGCATGCCCACATGGACTTCCTTGCCACCAAGTTCAGCTCCTAGACTTGTCCCCTGCAACCTGCTGATCCCTTCTGGATTCTGGTGGGCACTGGCACCAGCTTGTTTATCTGAGCCATTGGTGTGCAGCTGTGCAAAATGCCAGTGTGCAGGGAATTCCCAAGTTGTGCACCCCTGTTCCAGCACAAGTCCTCAGAGAAGAGGTGTGGACCCCTCTCTCTATGTAGACCTCAACTTGAAGAGTGCACCTGCCAGAGAGAAGCAACCATTCACACACTTCTTGGCTCACACTGCTCTCATGGTTGTAATGGGTGGGGAAGGGGCCACATCTCCCAGTCATCCTGAGCTCAAACTACTTACTCTGTTGGAGAGGATAGGGAAGGTTCAGGGGAGGAACCACCTCGAGGTAAGAAAGCCAGCACTCAGCCTCCTGTGGTGCTCTCAGGGTGAGCACCTCCCATATTGCCCAATCTCCAGAACATGCTACTTCCCCACCCCACTATTCCTTATTTGCCACTGTGCTTGGGTTTGTGGAGGATGGAAAATTCCCGCCTTACCCTTTCACAGGGTTTCAAGTCTCTCTGGATTTGATCCTTGCCCATATCTTCTGTTCTTTATCTTTTTCCTACTCAGCTTTGCAAATTTTCTCTGTGAGGTCCCTTGCCACGGCTGCAGTCTCTCTCTGCGGTCCACACCTGAGCTGCAACTCTTCTCCTCTCTCCTCTCTCTGATATACAACTTTCCCACCAGGAAGGTCTGACAAGCAATGTCTAGTTGGCCATCATGACCCCCTCCCCTTCTAAATGTCTTTTTAGTCTCTGTTCCATTCATTTCTGCACTGAGATTTATTTCCTTTTTCTACCACTTTTGGGTTTAGTTTATTCTTGTTTTTCTAGTCCTTGCAGTGCATCGTTAGATTGTTTATTAGAAATCTTTCCTCTTTTTTAGACAGGGTGTCACTCTGATGCTCAGGTTAGAACACAGTAGCATCAGCATAACTTAATAAGACCTCAAACTCCTGAGCTCAAGTGAGCCTTCTGCCTTACTCCCCCCACATAGCTAGGACCACAGGCATAGATCCATGTCCAGCTAATTTTTTTATAGAGAGTTTTGGTATTGCCCAGGTTAGTCTTGAACTCCTGGCCTCAAGCAATTCCCCCACCGTGGCCTCCAAGATTACTAAGATTATACATGAGCCGCCACCTTGCTTCTTCTTGACGTAGGTGTTGCTATAAATTTCCCTCTTGGAACTGCTTTTGTTGTGTCCCACATGTGTCTTGTTTTGGTTTTTATAGCAACAAAAAAAGTTTTTTTCTGCTTGACACCCATAGCACAGTGGTTACGGTGCCAGCCACATACATCGAAATTGGAGTGTTCAAACCAGATCCAGGCCAACTAATCAACAATGACAACTGCAACAAAAAATAGCTGGGTGTTGTGGTGGGCACCTGTAGACACAGCTACTTGGAAGGCTGAGGCAAGAGAATCGCTTGGGCCCCAGAGTTTAAGCTGTGATGCCACGGCTACCGAGGGTGACAAAATGAGACTCTGTCCCCCCAAACAAGTTTTATTAACATTCTTAATTTTGAGTCATAGCTTCAATGGCAGGAAAGTATTAGAACATACCCCCAGCTGTAACTACCAAATATCTCTAACTAGGACCTTTAGAATCTCTCTAAACTATTCTCTGGAAACACCATTTGTGCCTTCATTCTGCCTTTTAATAAGGACACAGAACAAAAAAAAAAAAACATGCTTGTTTGCAAATAAACATCTGAAAGAATATAGTATCAGCTGATCCGGGCTGAGGCACCAAAACAAAGCAGTGATTGTGGAAGAAAACAATGCGAACTTGGGAGCAAGAAACAAGAGGGCAGAGAACTCGCAGTGATGTGTGCCGGGTAAACTAGGCAGAGCCTCTACAGCTTGAAAATGTGTTACCTCAATAGAAAGCAGTCACTGCCATCAATAGCACCGTGCAATTTTATTAACCATTCAAGCCCTGTAACCTTTGGTAGGACTGGGACAGAACTGGGATCAAAAAGTGAACAGATATTCAGCATCTAACAGTACAAAAGAAGCCACTACATCCTCTTTTCACAAATGTTTTCCCAGAGCCAGTACAGTCCAGCCATTAGCCTAGCACACCAAGTATACTGAACTAAAAAAGATGCAACAAGAAAAATAGCTACATTAGAAAGGCCGACACTTTGCAAAGAGAGTAAAACCCTTTTCAGTTTCTCCCCTTTATCTCCTACAACACCTTACGGCCTGGATTTCCCTACACAGTCTGACATCTGCTTCAAGGATATTTGTCAGGAGAGAAAAAAATAAAACAACACTGGCCTGTACACAGTCTTTGTATATTTAGAAAGGGGAGGGGGGAAGAGGTAATTTTTAGAACAAATCCGTCCCAGCAGCAGGCCGTTGGTGGCTTTGTTCTTCTGCACGTCTTCAACGTGCTTACCCTTCTCTCCCAAGCTCGGTCTGGCAGCCACGCGTGCTGTTCTCTTTGTGAGCTCCCATTGTGTGGGTCAGTGTCTTCTTCCTGCCGTTTTGTTAGCTGTTGTTCTCGTCTGCTGCTTTTTGAACCACTTCTTTCTCATGCTCTGGTTTCTTAGCAAGCTGCTTCAAGACTGCAGCTTCATGGGACTTGCATATTTCTTCTGCAACTTCTAATTTCTTCCTAATTTCCTCCAGAGAAAGATCCTTCTTCTTTGGAGGGGAAAGGGGGAATTCTGGCACTGATTGCTTTGACCGAGGGCTGAGAGTTAAAAGTCTAGCCTAACGCATGCTTCTCCAGTTCTTTCTCCTGGATATCAGAAGCGACCCTGGTGAACAGAGGATGAGAGTCTGGTGGTGTGTTCTACACAGTCTACTGGGGCAAGGAGCCCTGCTTGGTCCCAGCCTCCTGACCCTCTCTCTCCAGAGGTTTTTATATGATGTCTCTCCATTCTCCTTTGTTCCAAGGAAATTGTTAGTTTCCCTTTTAATTTTTTCACTGGCCCATTGGATGTTTAGTAGCATACTCTTTTATTTCCATGTATTGGTAAAGTTTCTGAAGTTCTCCTTGTTGATTTCTAGTATTATACCATTATGGCCAGAAAAGATACTTGATATGAGTTCTATCTTCGTAAATTTGTGAAGACCTGTTTTGTGACCTAACATGAGATAGATATATCCCGGAAAATGTTCTATATGCAGTTGAGAAGAAAGTGTGTCTGTATCTGTTAGATGAAACAAACTGTAAATGTCTGTTAGGTCCAATTTGTCTATGATGCAATTAAAGTATGATTTTTATTTGTTTATTTTTTGTCTAGATGATCTATTCCAGGTAAAAAATGCAAGTGTTGTCCAGGGGTTTTTGTTGTTGTTGTTGCTGTTACCTAGTTATTCAGTATTTTTTAGAAATATGGGAATTCAAAGAAATTCTTAAAACTATGCTGCTATCACTGTTACCATCTTTCCATACCTTTGGGTAAATCTAGATTTTCATTTAGATCATTTATTGTCAGCTTTCATATACACATAACTAGCAAATATATATATTTATATAAAATGAACTACCGAATATATATTTGGAATATATAACTACCAAATATTATATATCATATAATAATTATGTATATAATATATAACTACAAAATATATATTATATTGATATTCTATATTTAAAATTATTATATATTATTATATATTATAATAATATATAATTATATATTATATATAATATAATAAATGTTTTTGTTTTGTCTACATTTTTGAAGGAAATTTTATCTGGAATTATGATTCTGGGTTCATAGTTTTTTTCTTTCAACACTTTTATAATTATTAATATAATTATTATATAATATAATATATATATTTGGTAGTTACATATTCCAAATATATACATATATATATATATATATATTTGGTAGTTCAAGTCTTTGGCAACAAATCCTCTCAGTGTTTCTCTTTTTTCTCTCTGAAGTAGGGTCTGGCTCTGTCGCTCAGGCTGGAGTGCAGTGACCCAATCATAGCTCATTGCAACCTTCAACTCTTGGGCTTAAATGGTCCTTTTGCTTCAGCCTCCCAAATAGTTAGAATCAGAGGTGTTCACTACCATACTGGGCTAATTTTTAAATTTTTTTCATAGAGACAGGGTTTCACTATATTACTCAGGCTATTTCTCAAACTCTTGGCCTCAAGCAGTTCTCCGGCCTTGGCCTCCCAAAGCTCTGGGATTACAGCGTGAGCCATTGCACCAGGCCAACTTGTGTTAATCTGGAAATGTTTTTGTTTTGTCTGCATTTTTGAAGGAAATTTTGTCTGGAATTATGAATCTGGGTTCATAGCTTTTTTCTTTCAACACTTTAATGATTTCTTTCCATTATCTTCTGGTTGCATTATTTCAGATAAGAATTAAGCAGCTATTCTTATCGTTGTTTCCCTGTATAAAATGTCACTGTTTCCCCTCTGGCTGCTTTTTTTTCTTTTTTTTGAGACACAGTCTCACTATATTGCCCTCGGTATAGTGCTGTGGTGTCACAGGTCACAGCAACATCCAGCTCTCAGGCTTAAGCGATTCTCTTGCCTCAGCCTCCCAAGTAAATGGAACTACAACCACAACACCCGGCTATTTTTTGGTTGCAGTTATCATTGTTGTGTAGCAGACCCAGGCTGGGCTTGAACCCGCCAGCCTTGGTGTACGTGGCTGGTGCCCTACTCACTGAGCTACAGGCGCCAAGCTATTCCCTCTGGCTGCTTTTAAGATTTTTTTCTCTTTGTCATTGGTTTTCAACAATTTGATTGTGATGCGTCTGGGTATAGTTTGTGTTTAATTGCATTGAATTTATTGAACTTTTAGATCTGTGAGAGCTTAGTTTTCATTCATTCTGGAAATCATCTGGTCATTATTTCTACACATGAATTTCCCTCCCCCGGTGGGGATTCCAGTTATCTATTGTTAACCAACTTGATATTGGCCTATAGGTCGTAGAGGCCTGCTCTTTTTTGCTTCTCTGTGCCCTAACTTTTCTCTTCCCTGTTCGTCAGTTAAATAGTTTTTATTGCCATGTGTTCAGATTCTCTGATCTTTTCATTTTTTACGTCTAAGCTGCTGGTAAGTTCATACAATAAATTTTTAACTTTGCATATTGTGTTTTTTTCCACAATTATTTTGCATTTTGTATTTTTTCACAATAGAATGTTCATTTGGTTCTCTTGTGTACCTTTGTTTCTTGTGTACCTCTTGTGTACCTTGTTTCTTTCCTAGTTCTATTTAAGACCTTAAATATTTAAAGTTTACCTTTGCTAATAATTATCTGTTTTATTCAGGTCTTTTTTTTTTTTTTTTTGAGACAGAATCTCACTTTGTGGCCCTCAGTAGAGTGCCGTGGCATCACAGATCACAGCAACCTCCAACTCTTGGGCTCAAGAGATTCTCTTGTCTCAGCCTTCCAAGTAGCTGGGACTACAGGCACCTGCCACAATGCCTGGCTATTTTTAGAGACGAGGTCTTGAACCTGTGAGCTCAGACGATCCACAGGTTTATTCTTGTAATTTTTTTTTGCAGTTTTTGGCTGGGGCCGGGTTTGAACCCACCACCTCCGGTATGTGGGGCTGGCGCCCTACTCCTTTGAGCCACAGGCACTGCCCCACGGGTCTATTCTTAATGATTAATTTTTCCCAGCTTCTGGGTTACATTT
This sequence comes from Arctocebus calabarensis, assembly GCA_963573935.1. Taxonomy (NCBI): domain Eukaryota; kingdom Metazoa; phylum Chordata; class Mammalia; order Primates; family Lorisidae; genus Arctocebus; species Arctocebus calabarensis. The sequence goes on along the minus strand of CAUYON010033060.1, from coordinate 3,972 downwards.
TCCTGATTTTTTGAATGATGGATAATCTTTTACTGGTTGCTGGAAAGGTGATTATTATGCTGTTGAGTGTCTGGATTCTACCTTCTTTAAAAGAATTTTGAGATTTTTTTTTTCTGCCGGCAAGTTAATATGTTTTCAGATGAGTTTGATTTTTTCAAATTGTATATTTAGGCTTTGTTAGTGTGGATGGTGAATAACCTCTACTCTAGGGCCAACTCAGCTGTATTCCTCACCTGTGGTCTTTCTTGGTTCTTTCCTGAATGCTATATATGTTGCATTAGGTCTTTCCATTGAAACTGGTTAGACATAAATCTCTCTATCTTGAAGTCATACTCTTCTCACACACAGCTTAACATATAGCCCAAAATTCTAGAGGACCTCATGCAAATTTCAAGATTTTTTTTCTCTGAAAACTCCCTCCTCGTCAGTACTGTAAATTCTGGTCCCTCAGAGACCATCATGCTCTTGCTTGGTGTATCTGTCCTTCTGCTGTGTTCTGAAAAGTGCTCCAAACAGAAAGTGAGTGAGATTGTAGGTGATGTCGGGATAAGACACAAAAGGAAGGTCAAGAGACTCTTGAGTACGGATATTTTGGGCAATACCAGACCCTAACCACCCTGAACAAGGAAGTGACCAGCAAGTCACCAGCCCAAGACCACCTGAAAATGAGTGGATCTCTAAGTGGGATGCCTTACAGACATCTGTGCTCACACCTCCATCCGAGATAGCACTTTATGATCAACCTTTATGGTTTGACTTCAAGACAATGCCGGTCACATACAGTTGTTTCTTAATGGGGTTTCTGAACACATAAGATGCTACCTTCATCTCATAGGAGCTTTCCTCACATTTGGACCCCTACTCTGTGGTGTAGGAGCTCTTGTCTGTCTTTCTTTCTCAATAAGCTTCCTGTCGCTAGTTGGCTCACTCTCAAAGTCTTTCCCTGGTGAAGCCAAGATCGCACTCCTGAGTTTGAGGGTCTTTCCTCCCATCATTGGGGCACCCCCTGCATCACAGGGACCACTTCATTTATCTCTGTCCTCTCAGGAATTGCAATCTGACACTGTCAAATATATGAAAACAGTTGATTAATTATGTGGCTAATTTAACCCTCATTTATGCTGGGAGGGGTAGTCCAATAGCAGTTACTCTATTGGAGATACAGGGCAAAGATCTTCTAGAAGCTTTTTGTACTCAATTTTAATCCAGGCATCTTGCCTACAAAGTCAACAATCTTAACCTTCATGTACATTGCCTCCCAATGCACAATACATTCCTGTGAACAAACTTGGGAATACACCTGAAAAAGGCCAGAAACCTTAGAGAAATTTGGCATCTTTAGCATTGAGGAGCTGGGGTCTGAGGGGTGCTGGTCTAGCCCAAGGAAATGATACCTGTACTCTTTCTGAGCTCCTATCTCAAGCTCCTTTTATACCCACTGAACCACTGAATTAACTCTCCCAGCTCATTTAGCTGCTGGGGGTGAAGAACCCACCAGAAGGCTGTGGGGGCAAACCCTTCCCCAGCCTGGAACTCAGTCCTTAGTGAGAGTTACCCTTAAAAGGGCTCATGGTTCAGGAGCTTCCTGCACCGGAGTTTCTGGGGACGGGGCTTCGTTCCTTCTGGAAATGGTATTTTCACATCTACTCCTACATGATCTCCATGCAGGTTGTTCCCAGGAAGTCACTGGTATGCCTATCCTTGATGGGGAAGGTTCTGGAATACTCTCCCGGGGAGTTTCACCTGCTCACGTGCAGAGTCTTTGGTCTGTGTTGCTCAAAGCCTTAGAGATTATTACCTGTTATGGGCTTGAGGTTCTGCCACCAATTCCCCCCACCGGGACAGCCAGCCTTGCAGTCCTAAGTGGCACAGACTTGAGGGAGAAGCTCGAAGACCCAAGTCCAACAGGGCTCTTTCGCTGCACTTGGGGAGAGCTATGCAGTGGGAAGTACCCCAAGAAGTACCCCTCTCAATTCTAAGAACTTGTTAAGAGAGCCAGAGCAGATATTTCCCGTTTAGCATTTCATTGTATGTGCGGAGCTAATGGCCTCCCTGTGGATTAATGAAAGCCACCCGAGTAACACACGTGCACATAGACCTTTCATACAATTTCTGGACATTCATATAGCTCCAGTTCAGTGATCCTTCTGTCACCTCACACTGCCTTGCCCTGGTGGTCGGAGAGTGGGGTAGAGGTTTGTTGATCTGATTAAGGTAGATGCTACCCTGTGGGGCAAGGAAGTCTTGTTAAATTATGCATGTAGACAAGTTGCACATACTTATGCAAAAGAACACTTAGAATGCTAACAGGGTAAGATCATTCCACAGTCGAAACCAACAGTTTGCAAGTATGTATAGGTCAGAGATTTACTTTGGACAGCTGAGGAACCTAGTGGACTTTGATCTTCTCTTTCCATGGACAGTGGGGACATTACACAAGGCATTTACTCTGGGTGAAGTAGAAGGATCAGATCTATTTGTTTTGGCCCCAGGGGCTCTGGACTCTGCTCAGCTTAACTAGCCACCCCCCCCCCCATGGGCCCACCTGGAGATCCTGGGACTTGACTTCTCTTGGTAAAAGAGCAATGGGAAGTATTCTTACTCTTGGAAGAAAATATGAATGAAACTTTTCAAGAAAGCCTGTCACAGGACAGTGGGACAGCTATTGAGTCCATAGTCCTAGGTTCTAGTTTTCCCTGCCCTACTGGGCAGCCTACCAGTTATATCCTCTAACTGGGTTCAATTTTTCTATCTGTAAAATGAGGTGGCTGTTCTGTTTGAAGGGCCCATAAAGAAGGGAGCCATAAAGAAGTTACATAGCGTCATTTCATTAATTCACCCAACGTGTATTCAGTATGTAGTCCACGCTGGGTGTTCTGTAATAATGATAGTAGTCATTACCATCTATTGGGGACTGCTACATATCAGACAGGGCCAGCACTTAATCAGCAATGTGATTAACCTGCATAATGACAAAGTAGGCATTTGTATTTCAATTACTGATAATGAGTATGGAGCATAAGAATAAATAACTTGTCCAGTAGTATGATGCAGCTTCTAAGTGGCCCAAGATTTAAACCCAGGACTCCAAACCTTTGACTCCAACTCCATGCCCATTTCATTATTCCACAGGTTGCATAGGAAAAGAGCCAGTCTCGGTCCTCAAAAATGGACAGGTCAAACAGGTGACTAGAAGAAAGGCACAGGTAACTGGTATATAGAGAAAAAAGGCTGCTGGGCTCTGTCTGCTCTATTCTCTGTGACAGATGGTCTGGCATCTAGGGGTCAGCATGCTCAGAGGGCTCCTTGATGTAGTGGAGCCTGAGGGGCTGAGCTCAGGGGACTGGGCACATGAGACTCAAAGCAGGAAGATATGGGTCATGACACAAATACAAATAAGAACGAGAACAACAATAATAATGTATCGGGTACTGCACCAGGTGATTTGCTTTATTTATTTTTTTATAAAACCTATCTCTGAATTTTTTGTTTTTTACAAAGCCTGATTTACTTTAATTACTAATCCTGATCTTACACTAATTACTCCATGAAGTAAGCCTTATTATCCCCATTTTCTAGATAGGGAAACTGAGTCACTGAGTGCAGAAGTAACTTGCCCAAATCGCTGTCCAACCTGAAAGTCTTAATGTCTGAAGCGAGTGACCAAACCACTCTACCTTTAGTGGTGTCGTTACTAAACAGAGAACAGAGAACCAGGCCACAATCTCCTCTTGTCCGATTACTTGCAGTCATGGTCCTTCCCTGTGTTTGCTTGATGCCACTCCTCCTAACAATATGTTCCTGCATTGCACTCAGAAGATGATTTCCAAATTCAGCCTGAGAATAAATTCCACTTCTGGGAGCAAATTCCTTTCCAAAGATTCTTCTTTCATTTTAAAATCCAGACTCTTTGAGACCTGATGTCCTGGCCCACTCTATTCTGTGCTGTCAAAATTCCCTGGCCTTGGGTGG
>CAUYON010033056.1:0-15117 GCA_963573935.1 Arctocebus calabarensis | reverse complement strand
GTATAAAAGAATTGCCCGCCTGGCATTCAAGGCTGCATGCCTTTGTGGTATCAGCCCCCTGCAGGTGTAATAAATTTTACCAATGATTGCATCAAATTGGGGTCCATCTTTCTATCTCCGCGACTGAGGCTACAACAATATTAAGATGGTGTGGGTGATGGTGCCTTCCCTTACCACTTCTCTCGGCCCTCATGTTTGCCTCCTTTACTGTGGCAGAGATAGGACCCCTGTTTTCCATAACTTTTCTAATTATGTTGTCCTTTTATGAGCTTTCCTAGGTCGTAGTAAGAAGACTTTTCTGCATAGTCCAGAAAGCTGCACCATCACTCTCTAGTCCACATTCTGGGAGGAAGTGGGAGTACCTTGGCCAAAGTGGAGAGAGAGGAGGACCTTAGTTGCACAGAAGGAAATAGCTTGGTGACCACATTCTTGTGACAGCCCTGTGACAGAATCACCATGAAAAGTCTCCCCGATTTGAGGGATGAGGAAAGAGCAGGGTATTGGATGACTTCACTGTGGTCTCAGGGCTCGTCAGGGGTGGAGGTGGCTTGTACTCAGCGACTCGTCGCAGAAGTCCTTCTGAGGATGTTCTCCCAAAGCAATGACCACTCAACAAGTTATCTTTGCTTCCCTTTGGAGTGACATGTTTGGCATGGTGGCAGGGAGAAGGCAAGACCACGGAACTGCGAGAAAGTGGGTCAAAGGCTGGCGTGTCTGTGTGTTCCCCCTCAGCACCCCGAGAACCACTCACTGCACCGTCAGGACTCCCAGGCCCACTCCCCACTTTGCACGTGGCTACATCACCGCCTCCAAGCAAGAACTTCCCTCTTTTTCTCATCCCATAGCTTGACTGCAGCCCCTGCCTCTGCCAGTATCCCTAGGAATCTCAAACATAGGGTGAGTTTTTCTTTCTTTACATAAAATTTTCTTTTTATTACATTATTCTATGCTTATTGTTTTTTAAACCAATCATACACCACTAAAACGGTCACCTTGGGGGCTGGCATCTGCTGCTTTTCCTACCCCCTTCCTACTTCCCGCCTTCTTTTCTAGAAACAAGCCCTTTCAACAATTTTAGGTCATTCATTGAACATTTTTCTCCATATTTTCTATATAATATGCGTTTTCTGCCATTTCTTAGTATGTAAGTTTTAGATGGTGTCTGTTGACTCTGCTAAGGTACGTTAAGTATTTAGTTCTTATCTGTCTACGTGTTGAACCTCCTCCTTCCCCAATACTACCTTTTTAAACATTATTATGATTATATAAATAAAGTTCCCTGTGGAGCCAAATACTGTGATTCATTTTTAGTTATATATTGCTGCAAACCAAATTATACTCAAACTTAGCTACTTAATTAAAATTTATTATCTCTCGTAGCCTGTGGGTGTTTTGAGAACAGCTTAAGTGGGTGGTTCTGGTGTAGTGGGGGTCCCTCATGAGAGGATTACACAAGGGGATGAGAGCCAGGAAGGAGAGATTATTAAGAACCCTCTCAGAAACTGATTATCAGTATTTTTTCTCATTATTTTTTCCTATAATTAATAATTGTCTAATTTTGTTTGTTTAGTTTTATATGCATTAATCTCCATGTCTTTTCTCCTGAGGCATCACCACCTTTCAACACCTAGGAATTGGCTCAGCGCCTGTGGCTCAACGGGCTAGGGCACCCGCCACGTACACCTGAGTTGGTGGGTTCGAGTCCAGCCTGGGCCTGCCGAGCAACAATGATGGCTACAACAAAAAAATGGCCGGGCGTTGTGGCGGGTGCCTGTAGTCCCAGCTACTTGGGAGGCAGAGGCAGGAGAATCGCTTGAGCCCAGGAATTGGAGGTTGCTGTGAGCTGTGATGCCGCAGCACTATATCCAGGGTGACAGGATGCGGCTCTGTCTCAAAAAAAAAAAAAAACCTAGGAATTATTTTTCCAAACATTGAAATGCATCAGATTATCTCCACTTACAGTGTTTTCCCTTTGAACAACACCCTCACATCCCTCTATCTTTCTCCAACTTTCAGACTCCTACTTTCCTAGGTTTGATGCACAGTTGTCAGCCCAGGACTTCCCTTCACCATGATTTTGTATCATAACTGTTATTTTCTGGATCCCACATCTTTCTCTTTGTTTGGTTCCTTGCTCATTTTGCCAGAGCTCAAGGAATCTGAGAAGCAGTGCATGGGAGACAAAATTTTCAAGTTTGGGACTTGAAAATGTCTTCACTTAATTCTTGGCTGTTCACTCATGTAAAATCAGAGAAGTAAAATGATGACTATGAGCTTGATGTATGGGGGTGGAGGTTGTCAAGTTGTAGTTTTATGTGTAGGGTATCTCTGAGGGTGTACATTTTATTTTTTTCCATTGATAGATTCTCAATTTTCATTGTACAGAGATCACTCCCACAGGGTTATTTAGTTTTTCCAAAGAGTAATCTTCTACTCTTGCCTGACTGCTGCCTTCTGAAATAGGGCTGAGGCAGAGGACTTATGAGTCAGTAAAAAAGTCCTGACACCCAGAGGAAGTTTCAAACTTTCTCTGCCCTTGGCCATGTCTTAAGCGCCCAATCCCCAGTTCACTTCCTCCCATTGCTCATGGGAAAGTGAACAGAGGGATGATTGCCTGGTTCTTTGGAGTGGGGCAGGGCCAGTTGATTGAGTAACTCAACGTGGAGCCTTTCAAAGACCTCACCTGGCTTGGCGCTTGTAGCTCAGTGGGTAGGGCACCAGCCACACACAGTGGAGCTGGCAGGTTTGAACCCAGCCCGGGCCTGCCAAACAACAATGACAACTACAACCAAAAAATAGCTGAGCATTGTGGTGGGTACCTGGGAGGCTACTTAGGAGGCTGGGGCAAGAGAATCGCTTAAGCCCAAGAGTTTGAGGTTGCTGTGAGCTGTGACACCATGACACTCTACCAAGGGCGACATAGTGAGACTCTGTCTCAAAAAGAAAAAACAAAGAGCTCACCTGTTGTCATCATCTAGCTCCAGCTAACTCCTAGGCAATCTACCTTCTAATTCTGAACTAAATCAATCTCCTATCTGCTGTTTTCCCGATTTATAGAACTACTTAGCTTCTGTTTTTCCATTTTCATTTTCTTTGCCTGTGAATTATTTTTTAAAATTTCTTTACCGTTTTTTAAATTGAGGTTTGGGGAAGAAAAGGAAAATCAGCATGGTTGGTTATCTGTCCATGCATCACTCTAAGTCCAGGCAAAGGGGGTCAATTTGTGAACCAAAAACATAAACATGAAAACTCAAAATGAAGCAATGTCAACCAATAACCACTCTAGATTGGGGGTCGATGGTGGGGAAAAGCCCACCAGTATTGCTCAAAGCCAGCCTGCCCTCTTCCAGCCTTGGTCTTCTGGAAGATGAATCTTTACACCTTCACCGAACAGGAAAACCTCCATCCCTGCCCCAGCACCCAGCCCACTTTGGAGCATGTGTAGCCAGTGCTGCTGATACAGACTCCACGGCCAAGGAAAGCAGATGGCTTTCAAGCGCTGATTAATCACTGTTCTTCCTTCACATAGGTCTCCAGCTGTGGTCCACTTTATTCTTCCTGGCATGACATCATTTCTGCTGGTTTGTTTTCTTCCTGGCAAAATGTCCGGAGCATTTGTGTCTCATTGAATCACTTCTGGTCACCAGGTCCACAGTTCTGGTGGTCAGCATAGCTTTAGGGCTCTCTGCAAAGCCACTGTTAAGCTATCCCCCTCATCTATTACGGCATGAAGGAAGTCTGTGCTGGTCTTCTCTGGACCTCCAACTGCAGGGTGTGATAAATCAGGAGCAATGAAATGAAAAGACACATCGATGCGTCAAAGACGTCTTCCTGTCTGTCTTCCGGAATTAGAGCCACAAGACAAATCATCTTTGGGGCTTCTTAGCTCCCTGTTTAACCTTATTTCAATGTCACTTGGCACATCAAAAACCTAAGTGGAGTCATCAATGCTGAGGCCTTGACATCTGACAAATAGTTGGCCAAATTTGTTAGCCACATGCTTGGGGGACTTAGCAACCTCTCCTAATCACCTCTTTTCTCTGCACAGGGGCTCTAAATCTGAGATGTATTGTACATCAAGATCTCCCTGGGAACTTTGCCATGAGACACGTGTCCAGACTCTACCCTGAGAGATATTCAAGCCAAGGCATTTGTGTTTGGAAACATCTCTCCAGGCAATTTTGGTTAAGAAGCATCGCTCTATAGAAATATCTCTAAAGTGAAAGAGACAACACAAGAAAATAATTATTAAAAAATAAAAAGTCTGGATACCTGGGTATAGGTCTCAGGGATGGCTAAGTTGCTCCTGTTATTAATTGGGAGACTATATCATTTATCATTCAAGTTAGGACAGATTTGAGAGAAGAAAAGAGAGAGCCATTAATAACTTGGTCAAGGGCTCCCCGCCTGTGAGAAGAAAAGAGAGAGCCATTAGTAACTTGGTCAATGGCTCAGCGCCTGTGGCTCAGCGGGCTAAGGCGCCAGCCATGTACACCTGAGTTGGTGGGTTCGAGTCCAGCCTGGGCCCGCCGAGCAACAATGATGGCTACAACCAAAAAATGGCCGGGCGTTGTGGTGGGCGCCTGTAGTCCCAGCTGCTTGGGAGGCGGAGGCAAGAGACTTGCTTGAACCCAGGCATTGGAGGTTGCTGTGAGCTGTGATGTCACAGCTCTCTATCCAGGGTGACAGCTTGAGACTCTGTCTCAAAAAAAAAGAAAAAAAAATAACTTGGTCAGGACAGGAGGCAGCCATCGAGACTGTCCAGACAAAACAGTCGTTAAACTCATTAGTCAAATGAGAGAATGAAGTAGAGAACTCTGAGGTCCTTTCTAGATTTATGATTCTATAATTTATGACAACTGGGACAAGTCAAAATAGGTCCTCATTCTGAGTGCAGGCAGGGCAGAGTTGCTGAAGCAGCATCTATGTGGAAGGAGGCTGAAATGGGAAATGTGCACAGCTCAGACGCTGAGTCCTGGTAACAGGAGAGGCAGAGAGGCCAGGCAGGTGAGCCAGATGGGGCAAAGGTGCCAACAGGCATTGATCAGGAAGGGTGGACTCCCCGGAGGGATCTATCAGGGGCAGCTGCTCCTGCCATCGGAGCCCCAGAGATAATCATGAGTGTTATTTGAGGACTGTTGACATTCACCGCACTTCTGGGTCATATTCTGAGATGATACTCTGAGTCATTTACACACATTTCTGTTATTACCTTCCAGTAGGTTAACAGAAAGAATTTGTACAGCTGTTTCCTTGGTGCCTTTTTGCCATGTGGTATAATTAGAAGAAAAGTTTATTAAGATATAATCTAATATTGTAGCGAGTTATAAGTTAGTATATAAATGATACCAAACACAAATTTCCAATTTTCTAAAAATCAAAGTGTAATAAAAGACCAACTCCCCGGTCCCCAACCGCCACCCAAACCCTGATCATTTGATCCTTCATGTTTTGGAAACATGCATTGCCCTAAGGAAGAACAGGTCATTGTGTGATTCTGAAAGGTCAGCCTAATAGAATCTGTGGTATCAATGACTTTAGATGATCGCAGAAGAGTTAAGTTTGGTGCGATTTGGTTTTCATGATTTTTTGGTATTTAATGTCTCGTGTTGGTACTTATCAAGTATGCATTAGTGGAAATATTTGGAGTGAAGTGTTGGGAAAAATAGAAAGATGGAGAGAGACACAAAGAGAAAGAAAAGACAATATATGTGAACAAACACGTGAACATCTAAAGTTAGATGTACGGGGTGTGAGGAAGTTGTGAACTCATCCTAGAAAACTTGCTAGGATCCCACCTGCTGAATATCACTACTGTCACCTACAAAGTAGTACCCCTTGGGAAGTAATACACCAACACCAGCACTTAATCTACCCTGCAAAGCAATTTTAAAACTCTTTTTCTGGAAAGACCATCAGAACTCTTGTTGTACAGGTCTGCCGGTTAAGTTCACAAACTGGCCACCATGTGGTTATATTCGCAGGACTGTACGATCAACTCCATAAGGTTTCATAACCTTTGCATATCAATGTGTCACAGCTGAGTTCATGTTGACATGTGGCGGTGTCTTGCTGAGTAGCATTCATTATTGTTGAATTCATCATTATTCATCATGTGTTTCTGTGTGCGGTACCACAACCAGCTCTGATGGTCATTTCAGAAAAAGAGCTCCAAAATTGATTTGGAGGGTGGACTAGGTGCTGGTGTCGGTGCCCAGCTTCCCCAGGGGAGGACTTCCAAGGCGCCCATAGTGATATTCAGCAACGAGATGTGTAGCACTTTTTCTAGGATGAGTTCACAAACTTAACTGTCAGACCTCATATGTGTGTGTACATGCACACACGTGAGTGGGTCTCTGGGGAAAGGAAAGTAAATCCTAGGTTAAAATTTATAGTTGAAACCTTGAAAAGTCTTGTATTGGGACAGAGAAAATAGAATGGCTCATACAGTTTCTGCAGCGAGTTCATTTCACGTAGATTTCAGCTCTCGCTGTTTGGAAGGAAATTGCTCTCTGCAGCTATGCTTTAGGGGTGTCATCAGAGGGTCTGGCATTGATGGAAAGCTTCTCCCCACTGCTGTAGAAGGAAGCCAGCAGATTGTGAACAGCTCTGTTCCCACAACTGTGGCAGTGTCATCTGCTTGTCAGGAGTCATGCCCTGCGTGCATTTGCACAGCCCAGGATTAGAAATCTCTTGGTTGCGAAACGGTTATGCTTCCGACTGGTTCTTACCTTCGGCGCAGAGCAGCTGCACAGCAAGGAGAAATTGCTGTTGTCTGGGTAGGAGTCATTTTCAGAGAGCTTTCCTTCCTGAAGGAGTGCAGGAGGAAAAGGCAGCCGAGAGGTTCCCCCTGGCTTGTCAGGTGACATTGGCTGCAGAATGGCTAGCATGAGGCTGGGTCTCCGGGAAGAGCTTTGAAAACACACACACGCACGCTTGCTTTCACCTAAAAAATGCCATGTATATTTCTCATCCTTGCTTAACAAGAAGGACATAACGGAACATGGGAAGGCTCAGGGGCTGGGCTAAGGGAATGGAGGACTGGAAATGGGAAATGTTGGAAGTCTTCCGTTCAGAGTGGCAGAGGATGAGAAGGGAAAGGACAGATGCAGAAACGGAAACAAAGGGAGACAAAGGGAGAGTAAGAATGGAGCACGCAGCATGGTGATGAGATTCCTGGATGTCATCCCTGTTCATTACTGCTCACACTTTCATGTCCTTCCAAGGTGGTCTCTACCCGTCCAATCTCCCCAGGATCCAGCCTGAGTTGCTTCATAACTGTTTCTCTGACAATTTAATCCTCACTAAACTGTCCCACTTCGAACTTTCTTATATTTACTGCTAGCATCTTATAAAGTAGCTACAAAATTTTATGAAATTGTGAGGAATTAATCATGTTTTTAAAAAATAATACATGCTGGTTCAGCGCCTGTAGTACAGTGGTTACAGCACCATCCACATACACTGGATGGGTTTGAACCCAACCTGTGGCCAGCTGAGGCTGGTGGGTTTGAACCCAGCCTGGGCCAGCTAAACAACAATGACAACTGCAACCAAAAAAATAGGTGGGCATTGTTTAGGGTGCCTATAGTCCCAGCTACTTGAAGCTGAGGCAAGAGAATCACTTAAGCCTAAGAGTTTGAGGTTATTGTGAGCTGTGACACCATGGCACTCTACTGAGACTTTATAGTGAGACTCTGTCTCAAAAATAATAATAATAATAGTAACAGTGATACATCTTGATAAACATCATTGGGACAGAAATTAATTTAGATAACTTTAGAGAGACTTTCTATTTTAATATTTTATTTAGAATAAACATATTAGAATAAATGTATTAATTATATTTCTACAATTCTACAACAGGTTAGTCTTTCCTTTGAGATGGTTTACTTATTAAGGCCAGGTCTAAGTCTATGTGTCTTTATGTGTCCAGCAACATATAACACGATGATGGATGCATTTGGGGAATTCAGTAAATAATATTAACTTGGTAATATTAGTAGTCACCGGTTGATGGCTACTATGAACATCATAAACATGTTAACTTATCGCTTAAGACATTCTTATTGGCTTCAGGCATGAACTTTCTAACTCGATTCAAGAAGGTGGTTGACAATTTGTCACCATGCCATCTCTGGGTCTTTATCTTAGTATCTGCCCTAGAATATAGCTAATTTGCCCAACAGAATTTGGAGACCTGGTGAAAGCTGTAACAGCAGGTGTAAAGAGCAAGAAAAAGAATGTATTCTGGAAGGGGGCCAAATAAATGTCCATATAGAAACAGCCAGCATAGATTAGGACAGAGAATTATAGAATGACAGCACAGAATAAGGACCTAAGGTGACCCAAGAGTCAACATAGAGGGTACAGCAGATTCCCCTGGAGGCTGTCTGAGACCCTGGGTGTTAGACATATTTGGTATAAGTCATGCCATTGTAATGCACCTAAAAATAGAAGATGAAATATGTCTCTATCTACTTGACTGGTAGAGTAAGAAAGCATTGCAAATACCAGCCTGGTGAAGACATCCTTCAGCTGTCTCCCACAGCTCCCAGCATTATCCCATCTCAACACTCGCCATGTTTCATAGTAATGGTCCATTTGTCTGACTTGACCCCTACATTGTGGGTGCTATGATGGTGGAAGTCCTGTGTCATTCATCAGCATGTCCTCTGTGTCTAGTGGATGAATGGACCAAGTGTCCACATGGTCTATTCATCTACCACATAAAGTCCACGTGGCTTTACACAGGATATATGGTTGTCACTGTGTCCTCTGTGCTTTTGTTCTGTTCCTCTTGGGGCACTTAGCATGCTTCTTGGAGCTTCTCTTCTGTTTTGTCTTCAGATAAAGAAGCAACCTCAAAGAAGATTTGACAAGTCCCTAGAGAACATGGGAGCCCCCTTTCATAGACAAGGAAACCAAGGTCCAGACCGAGAGAGTAAAGTTAAGCCAAGGTGAGCAGTGGATTCACAGCACATGAGCAGTGAAGCTCCGATCACCTCTACGTCACTGCTCATTAGGCAGCTCTGCCTCAGATTTTCAAAGTTTGCGAAATTCTAAAATAGTCTACTTTAATTGTGGTGCAGTTTTAGCTTTGATGGAAGGTAGAGCTAAGAAGGGGGGAGATACATACTTGATCGGTATGTTTATTGATGACATGCGCTGAGAGACCTGGATAGTGTCCGGGGGTGTATATAGTGAGGGGGAAGAAGGAGAGGCTGATGGGAAGGACTGGGGTGCTTGGGCTGATCCCTTTGTCCCTCTTTGAGGATCATTTGGGTCAGTTTCTTAGCCTGGCATTTGATATCCATCCTGATCTTTGTTCAACCTGTTTTTCTGGCCACAATTTTTCCTAAATAACAATGATTACACCACATCGTGTTTGTATGGCAGTTTAGCATTTTCAAATAACTTTCCTTACAAACCCTTTAGGGGGAGTAGGAGTGGTCCAGAGAGATAGATCTGGGGTTGCAGCTGCCTATTGACTTTACCAGGGTCAGTACAGTCCTGAAAGCTGCCTCTTGCCCTCATATTCTGCTCTTCCCAAAAGCCCTGGTGTGTCTGCGCACCCTGTTCACGCTCTCTGTGTCCCTGCCTCCATTCCGAATGCACAGCTGGGACAATCCACCCTCTACTGCTAATTCAAGTTCCACTTGCTTCCTTGAAGTCTTCTCTGAGTCCTGACAACTCTGGCCTGCCTGGGCCCCTCCTTATGACAGCTGCCATGGGTCACAAGATGAATTTATGTGTTCATATCTGTCTCTTTCAAGCTTATGGATTTACTACAGAGCCTCACTCCAGGTCCTGGCCATTGTCAGAACAGGTTGGTGGCTAACACCACCCCCAGGGCTACGAGGAGGAGAATGAACTGGGGTGCCAGGTACTGAATGTGATGACTGGATGTGTGTAGAACTCAACTAGCCTCAAAGGAGACTCCTGCTGCCCAATGTCTAGGGAAACCACACCTGAGATTAGAACCTCTCATGTTAGTAGTATTTTCTACTAAAATTGGCACTTCCCATTGATAATTGCAGATCAATAAGAGCTCAGGGTGGAGCTGGAGGTATTATGGTAAGGGAGAAGTGACTTCAGAAGACTCCCAAAGAGCTCTCACGTAGGCAAACAGAAGGATCTTCAGCTCCCTGGAGCCCAGTCTGGTGATTAGATTAGAGAGCAGGTGAAGGCTATTTGATGACTCACTGGGGCTTCAGAGGAAAGGCCACCATGCTTGTATTAGCATCCACTTGCCAAAGGTAATAAAACAGAATTTAAAAAGCAAATGATTTAATACCCCCAAATCCAAGGCTGAGATACTTTATAAACTTTGAACCATGTCAAAGAAAATGCCTGGTTGTTTATCACATTTGAAGAAGAGTGTGGTTACCAACAGTAAGAATTTAGGAATTCTTCATATTGTGGTTACCATCAATCCACTATGGAATCATTCTCTTTTTTACTTATTTACTCAACAATGATATTTTCCCAGGATTTTCTCCATGCCAGAGGTTTAAGACAAAACTTCAGGGGATGCAATACTCGTTTACAAGCAACTTCTGTGCTAATGAATTATTCTTATATGGTAAGCAAAGGATATTATTTCCATGTTACAAAAGAAGAAACAAAATTTTTGACAAACTTGCTGAATTTCCAATGTCATGTCTCAAATATTTAATGAAGCCTTTAAATCATTGTTATGAGTATACCCTTCTTTCAAACCTTGACAACAGTCCCGGGAGATCTGTAATTTATCATGTAAATGATAGTTCTGAACTTGAGGCCTCGTTCCTCTCTCCCTGAATTACAGTAGATCTTGAAGCCCAGAAAAAGATCAAGAGCTTGAATTAGGGTCTGCACATCTTTAGAGTTCAAGATTATATAGCCAAAGTCTATTGCCTCCCGAGGTGGTGTGGGGGCCAAGACTTAGCCTAAGAACCAGCCATCCCAGATTTACACAAACAAGCCATTTTCTATAAAGTCAAGGAACACTTTCACAGTACCAGGAGAGCTAATGTTAAGTCAGGAAGATTCCTGAAGAATCTGGCACAGATTCAATTCTGGAGTGCTGGGTGGCTCATTTGGAGGTTGCATAAGACTAAATTTATCCTTCCCTCATACTTAATTGTAGCATTCATTTTTCTCCCCCTCTGGCTCCCTGATCTGAAAGAAACATCTATTACTGAGATAGAGGAACAAAAGGATGGCTGGTCCAATTCATTAATTATGTTCTGTGAACAACAGGAGAATTAACCCTTGAGGAGAAGAGAAGAAAACCCATTACCCTGGCCCTTCTGTGAGGGGTGTGGCATCAGCTGAAAGGAAGACATGGAGCAATCTCTTTAAAGAATGAGTATGTTTCATTTTCAATTTCATTTATTTCTGATTTAATTTTGGTTATTTCTTTTCTTCTTCTAGGTTTGGGATTGAATTGCTCTTCCTTTTCCATTTCTTTAAGATGATTCATAAGGTTATTGATGTGCTCTCTTTCTGTTTGTGGTTATAGACATTTAATGTGATACATTTCCCTCTTAGGACTGCTTTTGCAGTGTCCCTCAGGTTTTGGTAGCTTATGTCTTCATTGTTATTATGCTCAAGAAAGTTAATAATTTCCTTTTTTATCTATTCCTTGACCTAACTGGTCTTTCATCATAAGGTTATTTGATTTCCATGCCTTTGTGTGGGGATGACAATTTTTGTTGGAGTTGAGTTCCACCTTTATTGTCTTGTGGTCTGAGAAGATACAAGGTAAAATGTCAATTCTTTTGATTTTGTTGAGGTTTTGTTTGTGTCCTAAGATATGATCTATTTTGGAGAATGTTCCATGGGCTGATGAGGAGAATGTATATTTTTTAGCTTGGGGATGGAGTGTTTTATATATGTCTATCAAGCACAGTTGTTCTAGGGTCACTTTTAAAAGAATCATTCAGAAAACTAATGCAACAAAAAGTTGATTCTTTGAAAAGATAAATAAAATCAATAAACTATTGACCAGATTAACTAGAAATAGAAAAGTAAAATCTTTAATAATCTCAATCAGAAATGAAAAGGTGGAAATAACAACTGATACCACAGAGATACAAGAGATTATTTCTGACTACTACCAAAAACTTTATGCCCAGAAATTTGACAATGTGGAGGAAATGGACCACGTGGAATCACACCATCTTCTTAGACTTAAGCAGGAAGAAATAGATCTCTTGAATAAACCAATATCAAGCATTGAGATTGCAGAAATAATAAAAAAGCTTACAACAACAACAAAAAAAGCACAGGACCAGATGGCTTCACATCAGAATTCTATCATGCCTTCAAAAATAAGCTTGTACCTATACTGCAGAAGCTATTCTAAAACATTGAGAAGGAAAAAACTTTTCCCAACATGTTCTATGAAGAAAACATCACCTTGATTCCAAAACCAGGAAAGGACCTAACTAAAAAGGAGAACTACAGACTAATTTCACTAATGAATATCGATGCAAAATTACTCAACAAAATCTTAGTTAATAGATTGCAGTTACTCATTAAAAAAATTATACATCATGATTGAGTAGGCTTCATCAAAGGGATGGTTGGTTGGTCCAAGCAAGGTTGGTTAAACATATGAAAATCCATAAATGTAATACAACATATTAAAAGATGCAAAAACAAAGACCATATGATTGTCTCAACAGATGCAGTAAAAGCATTTGACAAAATTCAGGAACCTTTTGTAACAAGAACACTTAAGAAAATAGACATAGGTGGCACATTTCTTAAGCTGATTGGAACTATCTATGATAAACCCACAGCTAACATCATACTGAATGGTATCCGGTATGATGAACTCTGACATGACATGTCACTATTGCCACTATTATTCAATATAGTTCTGGAAGTTCTAGCCAATGCAATCAGGCAAGAGAAGACCTCTTGAACTCTGACATGACATGTCACTATCGCCACTATTATTCAACATAGTTCTGGAAGTTTTAGCCACTGCAACCAGACAAGAGAAGGATATAAAGGGCATCCAAATTGGAGCAGAGGAGGCCAAAATCTCCCTCTTTACTGACAATATGATCTTATATTTAGAGAACCCTGAAGACTCAACCACAAAACTTCTGGAAGTCATCAGGAAATACAGTAATGTCTCAGGGTATAAAATCAATGTCCACACATCAGTAGCCTTTATATACGCCAATAACAGCCAAGTTGAGAAACAAATCAAGGACACAATTCCCTTTACAGTAGCTTCAAAGAAAATGAAATACTTAGGAATATACCTAACAAAAGAGGTGAAATATTTCTTCAAAGAGAATTATGAAACCCTAAGAAAAGAAATTGCAGAAGACACTAACAAATGTAAGAACTTACCATGTTCTTGGCTGGGAAGAATCAACATTGTTAAAATGGGTATTCTACCCAAAGAAATCTACAAATTCAATGCAATCTCCATTAAAATACCAACATAATATTTTGAAGAACTGGAAAAAATAGTACTTTATTTTGTATGGAACTAGGAAAAAACTCATATAGCTAAGACTTTTCTTATTAATAAAAACAAAGCCAGAGGTATCACCCTACCAGACTTCAAGCTATATTACAAGTCCACAGTAATCAAAACAGCATGGTATTGGCACAACAATAAACACATAGACATATGGAACAGAATAGAAAATGAAGAGATGAAACCAGTGTCTACTTGCCATCTGATCTTTGATAAACCAAACAAAAGCATATAGTAAGGAAAAGAATCCCTATTCAACAAATGGTGCTGTGAGAACCAAATATCTACATGTAAAAGACCAAAACTTGACCCACACTTTTCACCCCTTGAGGGTGAAATCTAAGATAGGAAATCTAAATCTAAGATAGGAAATGATAAAAATCTTAGAAGAAAGTGTGGGGAAAACTCTTGATGATGTTGGAGTGGGGAAAGATTTTATAGGCGTCTAGACAACAACTACAAAACAAAGATATTGGCAGCCATCACATCAACAACAAAAACTAACAAATGGGACTTACTTAAGCTGAAAAACTTCTGCACAGCTAAGGACACAACAACTAAAGCAAACAGACAACCTTCAGAATGGGAAAAGATATTTTCAGGGTATCAATCTGTCAGAATTGATAACTAAAATTGGCAGAGAACTCAAATTCATCAACAGAAAAAGAATAAACAATCCCATCTACCTCTGGGCAAGAGATATGAACAGAACCTTCTCTGATGAAGACAGAGGAATGACTAACAAACATTTGAAAAAATGCTCATTGCCCCTAATCATCAGAGAAATGTACATCAAAACCACCCTGAGATATTATTTAACCCCAGTGAGAATGGCCCACGTCACAAAGTCTCAAAGCTGCTGATGCTGGCGTGGATGTGGAGAGAAGGGAACACTTTAACACTGCTTGTGGGACTGCAGACTAACACAACCTTTCTGGAAAGAGGTATGGAGAATCCTCAAAGAACTCAAATTCGACCTTCCACTTGATCCTGCAATCCCATTACTAGGCATCTACCCAGAAGAAAAAATATCTTTTTATCATAAGGACATTTGCACTAGACTGTTTATCACAGCTCAATTTACAATTGCCAAAATGTGGAAACAACTTAAATGCCCACCAATCCAGGAATGGATTAACAAGCTGTACAACTGGGATCTGATGAAACTAAAAAGCTTCTGCACCGCCAAGAACATAGTAAATATCGATAGCAGACAGCACTCAGAATGGGAAAAAATATTTGCAAGTTATGCCTCTGACAAAGGCTTAATAACCAGAATACATATAGAACTTCAACGTAATTGCAAGAAAAAAACAAGAAATTCCATCTCAGGATGGGCAAAAGATCTGAAAAGAAACCTCTCCAAAGAAGACAAGCGCACGGCCTTCAAACACATGAAGAAATGCTCATTATCCTTAATCATCAGAGAAATGCGAATCAAAACTACCTTGAGATATCATATAACTCCAGTAAGATTAGCCCACACGATGAAATCCCAAAACCAGAGATGTTGGCGCGGATGTGGAGAAAAGGGAACACTTCTACATTGCTGGTGGGAATGTAAACTAATACATCCATTTTGGAAAGACGTTTGGAGAATACTCAAAGATCTAAAAATAGACTTGCCA